>NIJG01000024.1:871226-979434 GCA_002201625.1 Euglossa dilemma | reverse complement strand
AGACTGAAATTAATTTTCCTCTGTAATTAAATAAACGAATGCTAAACTAAAATTAATTTTTCCATGGAATTAAATTAAAATATGACGAATGAAAATTTATTTCTGCCTTAAACTTTGAGTGACTTTTTTCATGAAACTGAATTGAAAAATTGTAAAGGCTGGAATTTATAACTATTTACAAAGAAAGTATGAAATAAAATATTTAATTAAGAACAGCGAGGATTTTTCATCTTATTCATAATCATAATAAATTTTTCTCAAACGTGACTTGTTTATATCATCTACCTAACTTGCGAATGTCCCTAAATCAGACCAACTCGAGATTATCTTTGTTCTTTAACAACTCTTTAATAATGAACCTGTGCATACCAATAATTACTCGGTTATTAAAGCGTAGAATTCTATTGTCATAATTACGTTCTAAGAGAAAATGGAAGTTTTATCCAATATATTGATATCTAGAGACCTGCAAGCTACGTAGGTGTAAGAAATTATACTTCCGCAGAATTTTACACTGCTTAAAGCATATACACATACACGTAAAGCTCTTTGAAAGTTGGAAAAGACTAATTTGTACGTGGTTTTAAAAGGAAACAAGGTACGAAAACGAATCGCTCTGCTTGTTGGAAAGTAATTTTTCGACGGGAAATAACCATGTAAAAACACGATCTCGGGATTTTCTCTGGTCTTGAGGCGTACAGGTTGTGTAACGAGCATGTGAAAGAAGTTAAACTTCAATTTTTGAAAGCTCGAACGCGGAAAAGAGGGTAAGAGTAATTTCGTGTCGGTTTAAATAAGGAAAACTTTTCTAATATTTCGTGGACTTGTTAGCCTGCAAGGAGAACGTAATCTTGGCATTATTTCTTAATGAACAGGCCTATAAAAGTTAGGCGAGTTTGATCTATACGATACGAGGACGAGATGTCGATAAAGCTGATAGTTTCGAAAATTATGGGATATCCTCGAGTGAGACGACTTTATTCATTGTCGTATTATTAATACAGTTAACTCTCTGTGATCAGAAATTTCTTTATCTCTGAGAGAATAATATCATAATGATTATTAAAATATAATTCAGGAAGCATCTTCGCCTCGATTTAAAATCTCGATTATAGAATTACTGAATTGTTAAGTTATTAAATTACTCTGTTGTTAAATTATTGAATTACTACATCATCATATTAAATTACATTTTATAAAACGAATACAATTATTCATATTAATAATAAATATCATGGAAATAAAACTAATCTACAAATTAATATTATAGTTAATGTATAGTATGATATGTAAATTTTATGATATACTTATACTTATTAATACACATTAACACATAGTATGACAAAAATTAATATCACGATACACCAGGAAGATGTAATATTCCAGTGACACATGCGTGGAGTAAAATTTTAGAAACAAAGTCATGTTAATTTCCAAAATTACTAGGAAATAATAATTTCCAAAATCACATGTTCTTATAAATGGATAATGCATTGGCAACTGGTAATGAGAATTCTCGTTTGCATGTAACACACGTTGGCAACCCAAAGCGAGAAATCTCATTTTCAGGAACGTTTCTGTAACATGCAGTTACAACGAACGTTACAATAACGTTAAATACATATACTGAAACATCACGTAATAAACAGATTTTAGACTTTCAGATATTAAGTTCAAAAAATACTTTATTTAGGTATGTGTTCGTACAGAAAAGTTTTTAATTAATTTAAAAAAATAATTACAGCTTTATCGCACGCACTATGGAATACTTCTCTATGATTAAAATTATCGATTTTCTGTCGTTTATAATAGAATTTTCGATTAAACCTCTAATAACGAAAATAATTAAGGTGGTCGTGTTAAGTGGTCTACCTTGTATGTGTACGTATTTTTGCATTTTTAACCCTTTGCACTCAAGTATGCCTGTCAGGCACAGACAATGTCAAGCGTTCTACTTCAAGTTTGCTTCTCAAGCACTCAGTTGGTTTGGCAATGTTATCTACTAACTTTGAAAGAATATAATATTTCTCGATATTAAGATATTAATTAAAAAGTTGCAAACGCAAATAAAGCTTGGCGGAAACTTGCTTAAAACTAGATCGTAACATAATAATGACACAAGCGATAAATACACATAGCGATTATATCATTAGCCAAAAATCAAAGTAGAAATTATTTTCGCAGTATTCCGTGAGAAATGACATATCCTTTAAGCTGCAATATATTTATTTACGTCTCAAATTTATAATTTATATATTAATAATTTTAGAAACCATGTTTAGTTTCATTTGTATCTTAATTTTTATTAATAATTCCACGAAAAAGAATACTGATAGTTATTATTTCTTAACATTATCATATCATAATATATGTATGGCGGCTTTATATGCAGAATGTTCCAAAAATCGTGATACAATCGACATGGTAATGATTCCACGAGTAAAAATTCGTCGAAAAAGCTGAAATAACATTTTTTTCATTTAAACCTTCATTTTCGGGCAGAATGAAATTAAAAATCTGTCAAATACTCGTGTCCAGACTAACAGCATTTTAAAAGCCATTTCTTTCCGAAAGCGAAGCTTCAAATGAAAATATTCTATCTTCTCTTTCGACGTAGCTTTCCGCGTAGAATCATTACCAGGTCGAACGTACTGCAAATTTTTCGCCACCCTATACATTATCTACCAACGACAATTACCAACGATTCGACAAAACGTATCGCATAAATATCACCGGGGCTCGGAGGCGAAATACAAAAACACGGAACTCGTGGAATTTCATAAAATTCGAAAAACTGTAGCAAACAAACGCGTAACGGCAAACAAAGCGAAATTCGAAATTGTTATCGAAAAATATCGCGGGAAATATCGGTGAGAAATATCGCGGGGATATATCGGGGAAAATATCGCGAAAGGGACACCTTCCGATTGTCTAGCGGAGTAACGGGGGATGAAAACGAAATAACGCTGGTTGTAAATATCCCAAAATGAAATCGCTTCCGCTGTTAAGTGCATCGAGATAAAGAAGAAAATGCGCGAATCGTCGCGGCCAGGATGAAAAATTCTTTGCAAAACTGGCGCGGTAATTACCAAGGAAGAACAAACTCATCTTATTCCTCGTGCTTTTCTAACGTGGGCTTAAACGACTTTCCAAGGAAGCTGCTTTTCACCCCGACGCTAAAAGACTGAACAATTAACCTTCTCTGGGTTATGATATAAAACAGATTAGATGTTCGCATAAGCAGACAATAACAGGATTCTGTGCGGAAGTTTGCCAGGCTTTTTTGGATTCTTGATAGCACGTGACGTGTTGAACAAAAGTCCTGTTCATTTCTCGGGGATATTAGTTTCCTTGTTTCGAGGAAATTATGCGATAACGAGATTCGAATGCTAACTACAATTCCCGAGATAGCTGTTTTGGATTAGAATGGACGATATATAATTATTGTCCTAATGAAAATTAAATTCTAATTGTAATTTTCGAGTAAGCTGCTACGAATTGGAATAGACCATTTATAATTATCTACGTAGATGCGTTATTCAATATCGCAAACTTTTATAATAGAATGTATTGTGTTTAACGAAAATAATCGAGAAGTCGGAGAGTGATGAATTTTATTTATTTATGTATTTGAAGTGTCTTTAGTCTCTTTATTTGTATAGGTACGTTGTTAGAAATTTTAATCTCTATTCGGTGACAATTTTATATTCATTTTAATTCCTTTCTTCGCGAATTTGAACATAAATGTACTAATTTCTAGCGAAAAGTAATTTCCTTGTTTCAAGGAAATTACTCGAAAACGAAGTTTGTACGTTAATAACAATCTCTAAATATTTGAACGTAAATTACGATAAATTATTCAGAATTTATTGAAAATAATTGAGCAAACATAATCGATAAATAGATTACTTAAATTTAGTTTGAGTTTTGTACTTTTATGCGTGAAGATAACAGTCAAAAGATAATATTACATTCCCTGTGTGATAGAGCGATTATTTTTCAACTCGCAATAAACATTTCGAATATTCTATTTTGAAAACACTTGGCGTAAAACTGTTACTTGCGCGTATATGGAACCCAATAACTGTCTCAGTAAAATAAATGTCCTTTCATATGCTCAATGTTTGTATAGTTTCACGGTCCTTTTGGCAATGACCTCCTCCATACCTGTCATCAAAAGACCGCTTATTTTATTTTCTACGAGCTATCGTCAAATTTACGCTTCTCCCGTCACCAATTAATTTAAGCAGAATTTTCAAGATACTATATTTTTTCAAATTCGCGAAGAAACATATGCAAACCTTTTTAAAATAATTTCATAAATTTCAATACTGTAGCGAGGAAGACAGGTCAGAAAATGAATCTAATTTCATTTCCGTCGAATATTTTATTTTCACGAAGCAAATTTCTCCCACTGACAATTTAAGCAGAATTAAAAAAAATCCCAATCTCGAACGCTATTGAATAACACATCGATATAATAACACTTTATGCAAATATCACTTTTATACTCCTCGCAGAAGTTTTCAAACATGCAATTAACCCTTTGCACTCGACGATCTTTTCGTTACAGAAAAATAGTAATTCGAACACTTCTTTCCATAAATTCGACGACATTTTTAAAATGGTAAATAAGAAATTGTATGCAAATTAAGGTACAGAATTATTTTATTTCGATATTTCACGTATCGTTGGGTAATATTAAATTTGATCGTTTAATTAAACCGCCGCACATAATTCGCAAGTAGCCTATCTCTCGCGGTGGTCTCCCTAGCATTTCCACGCTGGTAAATGCGCAAGATCTATCGTCATAGATAGATGCGTCCATCCAGTTCCACCCACGGTCACCCTCACAGACGTATCGCTGCAAGTGCTCTGGTAATCTTATTTAAGGGAATCTCAACGGAAACGCGACATATAAAAGAAACTAATTACGCCAGGGTAATATGACTCTGGCGCTAAACATTGAAATTCATAAAGAAGCAACGCGTTGCGCCCGGGCATTATTTCATTTCGTTTTGAAAGGCAGCAATGTGATATTGTTGACGCGGCCGACGTTTTCTTTCCCTCGACAATTATTTTCGAGCTTAAAATCATTTTCGTCGTGCACCAAATTCGCGTTTTTCTCTCTCCTTTTTTTAATAAGAGAGCTAAGAAAATTATTCAGACATTTTTCGCCTACGTAATTAATTTCTTTTGTATGGAAATTCTTTTGATTAATTTAAAACGCAATAGTAACTTCGCGGTGTCATTTTGTAAGTGAGAAATTTTCAAAAAGGGAATCCGTAATTGTATGAAGCTCGTTTCGGGAAATTATCTTTAACGAATTGCTGAGCATCTAAAAATATCTTGCAAATAATTAAATTTAATTAGCAATTAGAAATTTCTTCTTTTTTTCTGTAAATCGTCTCGAACGAATTGCTGTATATGAATTAGAAATATCGGTATTAGTATTCATGAAAGAAACCGAGGAATAAAATAGGAATTTTTGAGTTTTTTTCACGCAATGATATTTGCAAGCTTTTTTCGCGACTATATACGATTGGAATACGAAAAGACATTTTTGGGCGAAGATATATTTTACGAGGTTTCTGGATATTTTATTTCGCAGCAGGTTCACTTGCGAGGTATGATTTACAAGTCTCTGAATAGATTATTTATTTCGACGATATCGCGATATGAGGACCAAATTTCGAATCGACGAACGGAATATATAACGAGGTAAGTTTTACATATTGCAAAAAATGGCCTTTCCAAGGGACGTGGTGAAATTCGCAACTGGCCGAAAATATATCCCTGCGTTCGCGCCTCGTGCATACATCCCCTATTCCAGGGGTTCGATAAATTTCGAAAACGCATCAAATTTTTACACGCGCCATGACGTATTTCCGCCTGCTATAATATTGTCAAAATGACAATTGCCTGTGGACCACGGAGACCGGTTAATTACACGGGAATACCGTACTGAAAATTCCAATATTCCATTAGCATGCCGAAATTATTAATCGTCGATTATAATTCAAATAACGAGATCCAGCTGGTTACTATAAAAAAGAAAAGAAAAAAATGGCGAATCGAGTAAATTGCAAGGAAAATTAAACGCATATGGATAAAGAAAAGCATCTGTTCGCAAAAATAAAGTAAAGGAAATGCGAAAATCGATGGTTATCAAGAGGAAGGAAAATCGGGGAGAAAGTGAGATCTTCCAACTCGATCGATCCATTCACCCGTCACCGTATGAATGAGTCTGAGGCTTACCTGATGTTGCGAGTGATAATCGACAGCGCCGTTCGGGAATCTATATCGGAATGGGCTGTGCACGGGGCAATTGACGCGAAAGGGGCTCTCGCTGGGTAACCTTGGCGGTGGATGAGAATGCGGACCATAGATGACACAGTCCATCGGCATGGGTCTTCCGGGTGCGTGATCGAGAGACCGACAGGAATAGTTGACGGGCGGCGGTCGCACGGGAGGATGTTCGATTGGCCGACAAGGTGTCTGTTCGATCGGCGGTCTACCGGGATGCTGCTCGTGAAGCCGATGCTCCAGCATCCGCGAAACGTGTTCGACAGACCTGCAGCCGTGATCGTGCATCCGGCCAAAGTGATGGTCGTGTATGTAACTCGCGTGATCTTTCAGCCTGCACGGGTGTTCTATGGCTCGCATGGAGTGGTGATCCATGACGTTTCTCATCGACGTGGAAGACATCGAGGAGGACGTGGCCGGATGTTCCACGGTGGACCTCGGCTGTTCGGTGCGGATCTGCTGGTCGATCGGTCTACCCATAGCCTCCAAAGACCTGCTGGACTGGTGGTGCTCTACGGATGCACGCATTGGATCGGCGGACGGTTGCCGTATCACCGAGTCGATCGATCTCATCGACTCCATCGATCTCATCGCCTCGGTGGAACGCATGCTATGCTCGATCGGTCGCATGGGCGACGGATCGGTCGATCTGCACGGTCTGCTCCAGCATCGCGGTATGGTGTTCGCACCGTCGCTCATGCTACCGCCATTGCCACCACTGGCAGCGACACCTCCGGTAACACTGCCGACACCATGACCTTGAGGCGGCCAACCGACCGCGTACGGATCCATTTCCATTTCGTCGTTGGGAACCTGGCTCTTCTCTGCCTCGTTACGGTCCCTGTCGCCACATGGCTCTCACCGGTGCGACTATTCTCGCGTTCATCCTCACCGACGCACCTCACTGCTACCACGCGACGTCGCTCCACGCACTGGGTGCACACGCGAAACCGCACTCGCGGAAGACACGCGGTTCGCCACGATACTCGCGAAATTACCGGGCAACGGGCTCGCGGGAAGGAAGAAGCTGGAAGAGGGCGAGAGGTGCAGAGGGACCGCGAGCAGGAGACAAAGGAGAGCACGCTGTCACTCGAGAGTAACGGGGAGAAGGGAAACGTTTGAACGAGGAAAAAAGCCGTGAGCGAGTGCGGCAGCAACCAGCAGCCGACGCATCGCGATGCCGCGCTCCCTAGCACTGAGCCTCGCGGCCTCGACTGCCGCGCAGTTCCTCCACGCAAACCAACCAACCGACCCACTACCCCGACTATCCACCCACCGCCCCCTCTAGCCCCCTCCTTCATACGCCAGTATCGCTACCCCTCGCCGCTAGTAAAGCCTCTCCTTCATCCCTCTGGACCGCAATGTTCGCCCACCGTCTCCGTAACGCTCCCCTCTGTCCCTAAGCCCCACTCTCTCGCCTCTACTCTCGTCCTTTTCCTTCTTCCCGTCACCACCGATCATCCTCGTCCCCTATCGTCCAGCTGGATACTTTTCCTCTTCGACTTCACTTCGCTTCTCCGTCTCCTATTTATCTCTTTACTTTCTAAGCATACACCTTTGTCCGAGGTTGTAACGTTCGCTCGTTCTGTTTAAGAGGCGAACGCGATTGATGATTTCAGGCTCCGAAATAGCCCAATAGACCAGTCGAAACTGGGGTGCTGATATGTGTCGCGCAACGTTAAAACCGCGTGAATGAAAAACACAATCGATTGCTCCACGCTAGGTAGCTCTCGTGATACCGCATCGTCATTGTACATAGTAACCTCGATTCCCGGCTACATTCAGGATTGACCTGATATCTCTAAAGCGGGCTGATTACGTTCAAGTGTTTGAATTCGATTATGCATCCGTGTATTGCTGTTTCAGGAAGAACAACGCATTGCTATTGTTTCCCTTTCCCCGATAAAGGACAAATAGGCTGCGCTGCAAGCGCCAGGCTAATAGATACAGATTGTTTCCACGGTTCGTATTCTCTGCCTAAGTACGGAGCGGCCAGGAGTTCGCGTATCGTGATCAATCTTGCAAAAGTTGCCGAACAATGCGCCGTAACGTATGCATTGACAGATCCGCGAGCAAGATTCAGGCATAATAGAACCGCTTTGGCAGGTCACTCGGCCCTGTAAATACGGGTTCAAGGCTCGGTTCCTTCTTGATAAGCCGCGAGATCTTCCTCCGCGATTATTCCCGTCTTATACCTTCCACTTCGAGAACAACTTCGTTTCACAGAGCTCTCGGAGTCGACGGGAAATTTAATATTCGTTAGATCCTCCTCTAGAAAGCGTAAGAATTCTAGAGGAAAGACTGGGACGGGCACACGGACGTATTATCCGGGAGATAACCTCGGCGCGAGAGAGAATCGGCCGAACAAATGCATGATCGATCAAAACTCTGGCAAGTCAGAGGGGAAATAATCTCGTGTCCACTCGGTCTCTTTCAACCGAGACGTGTCCGAGTCTCGCCGTGCTCTGGCATTTATTGACGGATCGTTTGGGCCTAAGATTTCTCGACACTTGTTGCCAGCCGTCATCGATCTACCTGGTAATCGCCTCTCGGCTACGATCCAGACAGATAAAACGCGATCGCGCCTGACTAGGCTAATCCGATACACGCGTAGGTAGGTGTTGCAAAATGGAGGCTGCACCTGACCCAGAAGACCGATTCGTTATAACGGGAAACGTTGAATTATACAGCACGCGTTCGTCAACGTCCACGCGGTTTCACCTCTGAAATAAAGGTTAGGACCGTAGGCAAAATCCTAATCTTGCTAATCGGTCAGGCGATTTCTCTGGTATCTGCTGCTGGTTATTTTTCATGCATCGTGTATCCGTTGGACGAACATAGGAACGTGTTTCGCCCGCAAAGTTTAGGAGTGAGTGTTGACCTACATTAATCCCGGCATTTCCAGGACACGGTTCCTAGTTGCACGCATGTAGCCAAACAACTCTAGCAGGACTGTGTACAACCGTGTCCCTGGTTTCGTCGCTACGCACGAAACAATCCTCAACGGATTTACCTTGGACCAGTTTCTCGTGCATGTGCCGTGTCGTGGCGAGAGTGGTAAGGAAGAGAGTCAGAGAGAAAGAAAAAAAAAAAGGAAAAATTGGCATATGGTCCTTTACCGAGCTTCCACACCTGAGGGGATGAACGGTCTTCGAGATCTGAGTACCTCTTCGAGAACGATCGAAGAGCATTGTGCCCGCAGACATAAAGGAACACTGTGTGCGTTTCAAGACGAAATGCCTGTCCATTGTTGTTGAAGGATCTTTAAAAATGTCACCATTGTTGATGTCTTCGGCCGCTAGAAGCTACACGTTTGCCGAAAAATACGTGCTTCTATTCTCAAGTATTACCTGCTAGCTGTTTTTTCAATCCCTGCAAATGTAGATTCACTGTTTTGCTTCCGCTTCCTTTTTTTCCTTTTATTTCTTTTCCTGTTTTTATTCCCTTTTTTTCCTTCCGCGGGAGAGAGAGAGAGAGAGAGGGAGAGAGGGAGAGAGAGACGCTGCATGTTGGTTACCTATGCACGGATGTGCGAATAGTTCTACCCCGAGGCTAGATCTGCGCACGAATCGATATCTATAGTAGATTTAGTCAGCGTCAAGTTTAGATATAGGGATTAAAGTGTCTATTGTTTGACAGAATTCGTTGAAACTCGTTTCTGGGTGGTTATTATTTATCGCTGTTTATTTATTTATTTATCGAAGTCTGCGTCGGTACAAACACTGATAGATCCGTATCTAAACACGATACCTATATAGATAACAGTAAAATTCAAGCCTGACTTATTTTCCCAGAAAGTTGGTATTATTAAATATTAATCAATTCTAATTACTAAATTTTTCACTTTTGATGTTAACATTTTTCTCTATCTTTCCTCCCTTTTTAAATATTTCGATACTACGCTCAACGATCCAGAATGTTTATACCTAATTATAAATTATTATTGCTATTACAGTATCTTTTTTCTCTCAAAAATAGCCGTTCGCTGTCAGTAACGCTAAAACCAAAAAGTTTGAAACTACTTTAATTGGTTCGCTATTTCCAATGAGATATATACCCGATCAAAGGTTCTATATCTAAGATTATTCTTTCCTAGATTTATTAGCGGCCTCTTTTTTAATTAAATCGCCCAAGTCCGGAAACAACAAATGATCGCTCATGTTCTCGAGTTTGCTGATTAATGGAGACTTTTGTACACCGTGCACGCGTTCCCTTCAGAACACGCATACACCTTTGTGCCATTATTCTTTGACCCCTGGTCACTCAGCTCACATTTACAGTATCTGATGGATAGCACACAGGCTATCAGGCCTGTCTTGTACACACGCTGGTCTTTATATTCCTCTTTCACAGCCACCTCTTCTGGACTATCCGTTACGCCAAGAGCGAAACTTTATTTGTGTGACTTGGTTGTAACGTTAACTTTTCGCGATTACCGTGCCTGTAACGTTGAACTTTGTTAACTTTGCGCCGTGTCGGTTATGCCAATGTATACTTGCACGAGGAAATATAATGTTTACGCAGACAGCAACGGCTGAACGGTGTACCACAGGCGATATAAAGATCCACTATTTATGTCACAGACGGTAAACACACTTTCACCGGCGTTAAGGTCATGTGAGAACAACCTTAAACAATTTGTACCGATACTTTACTCTTTGACCGTGAACAGGGAAATGGCAGAAGGCATTTCAGTGGGAAAGGTCACGTGTTATTAAGATGCGTACAAATTTCAAATTGGACACGTTAATGGTAATTAATAATTAACATCCGTTAGAGGTTGGTTAAATTACTATGAGAAGATGTCGATAATTTAATTTATAGATCTCATTGACTATTTTCATCCCGTGCAAACTTGTATAATTTGCACGTTTTATCAATAATTCTGTTTTATCGAAAATAATGTTAGAGTTGATGAAATGAATATTGCAACTGCAATAATTTATTAAGAATATTTATATTATCAATGATATTTATGGGTTACATAGGGGTCCAAATCTCTGCTCAATTTAGCATTTACTAGTATCACATCAATTCTTGGAACTGAAATCACGAAATACTGTCGGTAATCATAATTTATCAGTCATCTTTTACCCTCGTTCTTCCTCGTATCATTAGTCAAATTCCTAGAAACGATCTCATCAAATAACACGAACTGTAAGACATACTAAATTTCTTTGTTTATAGTTTTGCTTCATTCTAAATATGAACATTAATTCTAAAAAATATCCCTATTGCTCTTACGATTAACATATTCAAAGTTTGCAGAATTTTTGTTATTGAAAAACTAATGTAGGTAGTATTATTTAATTATAAGTAAATCATTAGATGAAAATTTCATAGCACTTTTGCAACAACTCGTTTTTACAACACATTTTACTTATTTTTACGTAAAAGAGGTTTTGTACGTCACTGAAAATCAATTTTTTACAAAGCTTTTATACACGACTTCTCTTTTTCTTTACTCGAAACTCATCCTCGATATAAAAAGAGGTTAAAGTGCGTATAAATGTTTGCTATATAACATTTTTAAAGTAAATTCTTTAAGGTTGATATGTAATTGATAAATTTATATGATTGATATACTTTATGATTATCTGTATTACCTCTGCTAAAAATAAACAAGAGGTTGAAGCCTATAGTGGGATAGTTAGGTAAAAGTAACCGTAGGACACGATAAATTCCGGATATCCGATGTTCTCTTCACGTTTCAGCGAGAGAAGTTTCGTGCAGAACGCACGTAGAAAACATAAATTCAGAATTTTGAGGGAACAAAGTGGCTGCACCTCGTAAACGATTCTTTTCAATTCTCGTCAACGCTATAACTCGTCAAATGCGAGTACCTTCCGCCTCTGTCTCTCGCTCTCTCATTCTCTCGTTCGCGTTCAGTTCGTTCGTGTGAGTATTAAATTTCAAAGACTCGATTTTAAATCGACAGAAAGGTAGCAGCGAAGCGACGAATGTTCCTAAATTCGTAGAAATCTCAAAGAATCGAGCTAAAGTGTCATTTCCTTCGGATTACACGAGTTATTCGCATGACATGATGCATTAATTTTCAGAAAATCGGTAAAAACACGGAATTCTGCTTTGAAAACGAGAATCTTCGGAAAACTACTAGAAACACTCGAGTATTTAAACCTTTAACCGAAAAATGTATCGTTCCAAATAAAAGGATACTATGTTGGAATTAATTATTTTATTCCAGAGATATTTTGTTTAAAATTTTATAAGAATCGTATACTTTTGACAAATTTTATGCTTTCGTAATTCTGTCCTCTAAAAATTGGTAATAATTCGTTAAAAGAAATATAAGATTGGTCAGTGGTTACTGTTGTAATCGTATACTGTTGACAAATTCCATGTTTTCGCAATTATGTCCTCTACAAATCGTTATTAATTCTTTAAGAACCCGTTAAAAGAAATATAGAATTGGTCAGTGGCTACTGCTATATTGTGCAGGAGTTAAATTCACTACACAACACAAGTAGCCACTCCATGTACCTTATAACTTAAAACTTTTATCTCAGAAACGCTCTGAACCTGTTCTTAATTATTTAAGTTGAGATACAGGCTCCTGGTAATAAACAGGCACGTGTACTCAGCTAGTAATTACCTAACTAATTTAGTCGAATTTTCGGTGATCTCTATCTAATTTAGGTGTCTCCTTTAATCACTTGTAACACTATTTTATGATGCAGTTAAACAAAATTATTATGTTTACGCTTTTGCGCATCTTTTTGAAACTTTAAGCCGCTTCAAACTTCGCTGCGAGATTGCCTGTCTTACTAAGGCGTGCCCTGGACGCTAATTATTAATAAACAAAAGTTGATGCATACAATGTGCACAGATTATTTTAGTACTAGCTGCGAGGCGCGAATGCATCATCGTCGCGAAATTAATTTAAAATTCATCATCGCTTGGGGAAGTTGCCCGACACGTGAACAATTATTCTGTAGATTTTGATGTACGTCATAAAAAACTTAGACATCGGTAATTTTTATTCGTACCAATTTCCATTATTTGTAATTATAATTTTATTACTCGAAATTATAACGGATATAAGAAATCGGATATTTCCACGTTCGTTCTCGTTTCTGCGTAAATGTCAAAAACAAATTGATTTTCCTTCGATTTATAAAGAGGATAATAATTCTATTTATACGAAATTCAGTCTTTTAAATTATGTATTGCATCTGAGACGAATATGGATATTACATGAAACGCTATTTTCATTCAAATATCTATTTTTCATTCCAAATCAAAAAAAAGGTACGTATATTTTTTTTATTATTCGAACCATTTATATTTCAAAATTTAAAATACAAAAATTGTGAAAAAATATACAATTGTTATATTAATAATCTGCGTTCTCCAGTATTTTATGTTTCTTAAATGTTCCTATTCACGTATTATCTGCGAAAATATATTTTATATACAATAAAATTAAGATTAGAATAATACGCGATGGAACTAAATCTGATCGCGACTTTTATTACCTCGAATATTTCTTTGAAAATCCAGTCGACTAACTAAATCCGCCATACGTCTGTTCCAGCTATAGTTTACTCGAAATCAATTGGATCCTCAAAGCCATTACGGGATGAACCCCACCACATCCGTTAGCTAAACCCTTGCTCGATCTTTTGCCTTTTTACTCTACTTTTACTCTTAACCTATTGTTTGTATAGCAGACAAAAAGAACAACACTACAACCACGGAATCTCTATCCCAAATTTATTAAAGTACACCGAGAAATAGTAAAAGACCGGACTATTTCTTAACTAACTCAATTACCTGCGAATTTAAGCACAAGTACCATAAAGAACGAAATAAATTTCCATCGAACGAATAACATTTGCACTCGACAATTTTTTCGATAAAGAGAAGAAGAAATTCAAAGATTTTCTGTCATAAAACTGACGATATTTTTATACTCGTTTCTATTAATATTTATTTCTTAAATAAGAAATCACGTAGAATTATTTCACTTCGATACCTCTCAGGCTGTTACATTATCTTAAATTGCATATATCAATTAATATCCATCTTCAGAATTTGATTAAATGGTGAGTAAAGGTCGCCTCTTGAGTGCAAGTGATTAATAATGTAACGCAAGATTGAAATTAAAGAGGAAATATTTGTTTAAATTAACATACATGTATGTATATAACAGAATAATATTGGACCATTTATTCAGAAAGTGGTGCAAGTTCATTTTTTTTTATCTTCATTATCCATTTTACATTAAATTAATCCCAAATTATGTGATATATCATTTAAAAAATAAAAATGGATTTGCACAGCTTACAAAATAAATGATTCATATAAATATGAAGAAAATATATTCCAGTATTCTAAATATTAAAGCCTTTAACAAATATTTTCAAGATCAAAGTAGCGCAAGTCCATCTTTTCTGTTTTCATTATCCATTTTACGCTAAATTAACCACAAACTGTGTAATTATGGCACCTTATTCAAAATAAATGCTCCCTACGTCGTCAGAAAATACACGAAGAAAGTATATTTTTCAGTCTTCCAAATCTCCAAGCCTTTACCAAATATTTTCAAGACCAAGAATGTTTAATCCCACTGGAAACTGTATATCCAATACCCATTGGCTTTCGATTCGCTGCAGTACATTGCACGAGCAGAATAATTCTTTATCCCGGTGGTCGAAAATGGACATACGACCGGAAGAGTAAAAGTGCTTTGGTGGCTAAGAGGAGACACATGACCTCGAAGGTCTAAACTCGGAATAAATCCTCGAGTCAACACCGACATCCCTCTCTTCCTCTTTTATTTTCTCCTTCGTCCAAGCCGCGGAGTCGTTTGAAAACTCTTCGTTACCGAAATTTCCATACAACCAGCCATATCGTTCGTATCCACTCTAAATATGCAAATTCCGCTAATCTGCTGCTCACGGCCGAGGCAATGGGAAAAGCGGGAAAAGTAATAGTTGCCGTCCAGACCGACGAAGCCATTATCTCCTATTGCAAACAGCTCGTGTAATGCACACACGGGGCGGGTATATACGTAAACAGGGGCCAGAAATAAATTTATACGGTCCGGTGTCAATGGCGGTTAACGGAGGAAGCTATCCAGTTAAGGGGAACGATCGGGCCACGAGAGAACTGCAAGTGCGCACGTACGGGAAAATGTGGTTTTCTGCGAACTAAGAACGCTGGATAACGCCGGAGATAAACGACTCAGACCCCGACATCGATCCCGCGTACCACGGTTTACTTAAGGAAAAAAAGATTATGAAAGATGAGCGCTTCCTTGCTATTTCCTCGTAAACATTGCACCACCGACGAGTGGAAATGGAGCGGAAATGGAGATGCCGAACGGTAATTCGTTTCTTTCCTCACCTTTGCGAATCATGCGAACCCGCCGAGTACCGTTTAATAATTATTTTCATAGGGAAGATTACATACTGCTGAACTCGGAGGTATACGTTGTATTAAGATTAGGTTTACGGGGGTTTTTTGTATACTTATTTGGACACCCGTCAGATTTAGGGTAAAGAAAACCACATATATTCTTTAAAAAACAAACGATGGGTTTAATTTGAAAACAATCGCAATATTAACAGACTTAATATAAGTTGATTAAATCTGCTAATATCGTATAATTGAAGCAACATATCCGTCAAATTGACGGGTCCCGTAAATGTAGTGTTAAGTAAAGGGACATTTCGTGGGATAACATATACGTCAAATATCTGACGAATGGTGCAATAATTCGTTTTGCTTTCGCGAAAGCGAAGTACCGTTTAGTATTCTTATGAACTCTAGACTCCGGAGCAGTCTCGGAAGAAGCGTAGGATATAGTATCCTATAATATATAATATAATATAGGATATAGTAGATAAGATATAGCATGGAGACAACTCTTGTAGAATACACATAAAAGCGAATTAACTCTCGAACAGTCTAGCTCAAGGTGTTATCTGTCACACACACACAGTCCACTACACACTTCAAGAAACACGCAATTTCCTCTTAGATCCGCCCCATCGCTAACCGTCTCTAAGCAAGACTGACCTAGTGACACTATAGAAATCAGAAGATTCTTTTAGATAATTAGAGTCAAATACAGTGAAAAGATGACTTGCTGGCTAGATTTCTGTAGGCAAATTCAATGGCACAGCCTAATTTCTTTCAGGGAACCGCAATTTTAGGTTCCCAGAGATAACACTTCGTAGTCATAAGTCTTCAGGACTGAATGTCGTGTATCTTTTCTGCCTGGTAGCTTATAGGTTTTTATACCGTTTCAAGAAATTTATGATCTCTGTTACGTCAAACGCAAAAATACATTTTTCTTTCTCAAGACGTCGCCTTATCAGAAAATATGAAACAATAGATAACTCTGCCAATGTTAGTCACTGATGAGCTATTTCTTTCAGATTTCATAAATCTCTTTGCCTTTCTTCGTCGTTTGACACACATATAGATACGATCGTCTTAACCCATAATGATAATACGCGTAAATAAAGGAGATATTATAGTAAATCAGACAGCCTGGACAACGAGTCGTCTGTGCACTGGCATATAGGAAACTCAGAAATCAATCGGGTTATCTGAACAAGCTGATTTTATGAGAATAGCAGAGTTAGTATCGCGCTTAGGTCAGCAGGAGAGAAACACCAACGAAGAATGTTTGGTCTAGAAGTATAAAGCAAACATGTTTAGACTGAATGCTCCAGTTTGTCGCATAAACGAGAGATGCTGACAAGGTTTTTGGGTACACACACCCGAATGTCTGCTAAGTATAGTTATATAGTAAGAGTTAAAATTATAGACAAAGAGAATGCACGTACATATGGACAGATATAAACTGTAATAGTTAAAAGACAGAGAGAATAGAGTTGAATGATAAGAGTAGAGAAATAGCTTCATTTTCCACAACTTGAAATCAAGTTCGACAGAAGTAAATGATTTATCATGAATGACGTTTAAACTTATTTTTATTAACACTTTATCTCGTTCCTCGAAACACCATCGCGTGAAATGTCTTAGCAAGATGGCATTTCGAATTGAAAATTGAATTGAAAATAGTAGTGAGAAGATACCCTATAAATATAGGGTGTATCTGATCCCCTCGAAAAGATATTCACATAATTGGACACTCCAGCCATCTTCAAACGGGTCATTCAAAAATCAGACGTCACAAGATCGATAGTTTATTATGAAACAAATTGAGATATAAGGTGCAAAACAACCTAACGCTGTTATAAATAATATATTAGTCCTTTGTCCTTAACACGTTGGATGCCACGCTAATTTTACAGAGATTGTCCGTGGCGACACAATGAATTTTCTATTACGCGATGCATATAATGATGAAACATTATCTTCGATAGATAAGTTACAGTGTATAACCGTGTTTGACATGTTAATTGCGACGGGGGGTCAGCGGTATTTTTTTAAACTATATATATTTCTATTAATCCCATGGCGTCACTGTCAAGTTGATTACCGGTCACCGGTGACACCCGTGGCATTCAACGTGTTATATATCACTTTTTGGCCAAGGGACTATCATGGTCCTCATAACACTTATCACAGTAAGAAATTGGGAAAAAATTGAAAGAACCTCAGGAAAAAAATTGCAAGATATCTATAAAAAATCGGTGATCTATAAATGAATCGATATTCGAGTAGCTGAAAGGACTCGCGAAAGCATAAATCCCGAATGGTACCTCAAGAATCTTCCATACCAAATGGACATGGACGTCCTTGGGAACCGGAAACGTCAATATGGTCGTGTAGTAGCACTCGTGGTGTTTCTTGCACAGCGAATAAAACGGTATCCTGCTTCTAAAGGGATTTACCTAGGACGTAAGAAGGGGGGTGTAAGAAACGTGACTACCACTTATTCCGCCAATGCAGTAGAAAACCAGGGAACCTGACAAACGTACAGCCACAAACTAGTTACTGCACATGCTTCGCAAGAATACTCGGAAGACAGTAGAGTGGCGAGAGAAGTCGGTTCTACCCATCTATTCTCATCGACGGCTTTCATCACACAGCCCAATTGCTACGTGTAATCACTTTGGACGATAATTCAAGGAGAACACAAAAAGCGTGTTAAATGGGGCGTCTACCTTCTACTCTGACCATTTGGACCTTTATTCTTTCTTTTGAGACATGCACAGTACTATCACTATTACTCGTTAATCTCCAGGATATATAGTCTTATTTAACATCCTTTTCAAACCTTTTCCAAAGTATATTGACACTAGAACTAACGGTTTGTAACGTATATTTAAATATAATACAATTAATATTACAATGGGGACAAAGAAATTCATTATATTTAATAATATTGATTTATCTACGATTTTAAGTTGAAAGCTTGTGTTTCGTTAGCGCCATCTGTGAATTTTTATTGGAATACAAGCTTTCGATTCAAAATCATAGATGGCCTNTTGAATATAAAAATCTAAATGAAATAAAGTAATAAAATAAAGTAATAAATGAAATAAAATAAAATACTGAAATAAAAGAACATACCCTATTTGAACAAAAATAAATATAATTTGTACCAAAAGTAGCAGCATATTTTTTGTAATAGCGAAAATACAATGTCAAAATAAAACGTCATTTTGACCCCCATAAGTTCTGATTCTAGTGTTAAATATGTAGTCACATTGATCTCATCCTTTCAAAGGACACTTTCGCTTCCACTTTAGTTAAATCAATTAGATCTACAGTACTAGATAAGAGCATAATGATTTTATTATCTTGACTCTGTAAAAGTCCATTTTCCTAATGTTTCCAATTACTAATAACTAGTGTAATATTATTTCAACCCTCTGATTATTATTTCATTACAATTTTAATATAGAACTAGCAGCATCAATTATCACGCGAAATCCACAAACTTAACTAAATCTTTCAGTAATTATTGAAACTGAAAATCACACACGCGTGTCCCTCATGAAAATTTCAAACGAGTATTTTCTCCAGCTTCGATTCCCTATTTGTTTACCAACCTCGCGGTGTGCCTTAATCGAAAAGCGTTAAAAACTTAGGTGATTGAGTCGTCAGCAACTGGAACCGGAAATCCTGGCGAAACTTTAGAGATAGAGAACCGGTGGGAGACCGCGATAGACCGTCGCGTCAGATCATTCGGATTTTGAAAACTCTCTCGATCTGCGACAACCAGGAAGACTCCTTTCGCGAATTGGAGTTTCAATTTAAACGAGACTGCAACGGTTTAGGCGGATAGCGACCTGTGAAAATTGTGCCGCTATTCGAAAACCGTGAAAACCGGAACCGACGTTGGCACAGGCTCGAAAGGAATAATCGCGATACGGCGTGTTACGCTTGCGAAATTGATAACCCGTTTGTCATATCGGCGAAAACGTCGAAAATTTGAACGGTACACGTATTAAAAGATTTGCAGCTCATGCATATGCAGCTCGTTGCCAAAAATCAATGCGTCTGGCGTAGGTGTTAATCGCGTGATTACGATTACTGTAGCTCGCTAACACGTGTGTCTACGTGCATGTTCGGTCCACGTGTGTGCGTGTATAATCGATATTTATTCGACACACCTAACGTTGCAAATCGACAGCGTTGCGCGAAACTTTCCAACCTAATTTTTGTTCCTCTTTTTTCCTTCTCGTTTTCTTTCTTTCTTCTCTTTTTTTTATCGGGAAAAGAAGACTTTTCTTCGACGAGATGTCTAGGTGATTAATAACTTTTAACGCGGTACGATTCCTTTTTAATATCGTAATTTTTACGTCCGATTATGGTAATTGATTTTATCTATGATTCCTCGATTCAAATGCTAATGCTAGAGTAAGACAGATGAAATTAAATGCAAGGTATGGAAATGTTCTACAGTTGCCGGGAATAAATGATAATAATATGTTAATGCATGGAAATGATGGAAAAGAAACGAGGATTTGTAGAGGGAAGTTTAAGGGATTAAAGAAACCGGTGATTAAATTTTTACGTTCGCGTTCGCGTTCGTTTTCGGTGGAATTGTTAATAAATTATTATGGGATTAATAGTAATCATAATTATTCGAATTACAGCGAATACGGTGTTAAAAACGTGGGAAATATCGAGGACTTTTTGCAGAGAAATTTTCAATTTATCAACGTTCTTCCATCTTCGTCAATAACAATCTTCTTTATTACATTTTGAACTTTTAGCTCGTATTATAGCGATATCACTGGTACCATGTTGTTGCTGGCATGCTTTTAGTAACGCGTTATACTTTTTTTCTAACTTTTCCTACAACTTCTCCGCAACTTTCTATTCTTCTACCAAATTTTTTTAGATGTTTATAGCAAGTTGTTGTTTTATCTTCCTACTTTCGAATTTCCTACATCTTCGTGGATGTAAGTACACATATGGTGTCTAAGTTACAATAAATGCGAATATGTCGCATTTATTTTAAATTTATTTCAAATTTAATACCAATGTAGTACTTGATACATTGGATTTTCTTATTATTTATAAAAATCAACACATGTTTCCATTTATTACCAAACACCTAATTTGATGGTTTAAGAATGTTCGAAAAATGTCCCTTTTTCTATTTACAAAATTATGTAAAGATAAACTTTCCTTAATCTTCATAATAGAAAAATAAATTAATTTTAATTTTTCGATCTTTATTATCGTATGAAAGTATATTCTCATTAAATGAAGTATTAAACGAAGCGATGTTATACTCTTTTCAAAATAAACTTCTATTTGCAATAAATTTGCAGTAAAAATTGCCATCAAAGACACAAAGACTTACCCTCCTCGTGGACCTTTGATTATTGAATGAGAAGTACAGCAGAGTAACAGTCACTGAAGTCACTTACCTGAAACATAAAGAAAAAGAGTGCTTAAAATAGCTGCAATTAAATTTATAAGGGGATAAAATAGAATATTATACGATGCTTCGATACTGTTGTGTAATTTTTGAAGAGCGATATTAAAATGTAATAAAGTTACTGTAAGAAGTTCAACTTTAAGAGAAATTTCTGTGACCAAGAACTGGTTTCTTGCAGGACATAGGAACAAACGAGTAAAATTAATGATTACTACGTCATTCGTTACAGTAACGACGAAAAACAAGACCAACAATAAACTTTACTGCTTCGTAAAAACTTGTCCCACGCTTTACATTTATACACCATCTTTTCTTATACTTATGTACGAATTTTCTTCTTCCTCATTCTTATTTTATTCTCGAACGCACTTGTATGAACGTTTCTGCACTGATTCCCTTCAGAAATTTATTCCTATAAGTTGCCACGATTCATAAAATGATATATAACATCGTCCAAATGAATCTACTTTAATTGCTAAGGTCGCTCTTCTGTTTCAGCATTTCTATGCAAATAAACGAACATGTATGTAAACATTCATCGAACAACACTAATTAAAATGCTAACAAACTCATTTTTATAGTATATATACAGTTTGCATTAGCAGTTTGCAAACTGAAGGAAATTGAAGAAAATTTATGTTATTAATAAAAAGTGTAAAAACAATGTAATTGCAATGTATTAAATGTAATAAAGGTAACTATTAATCTGAGAATCAGAGAATTATCAAATTTTTAAATCTAATAACCTGAAAATCTAAGAATCTAATAATCTGAACGTCTAAGAATCCAAAATCTGAAAATCTAAGATTCCACACACCTAAAATTCTGAAAATCTAAAAATTTGGAAGTCTAAAGTTCTAAAAATCTAAAGAGATGAAAGTCTAAAGTTTTGAAAATTCAAGACCATGAAAATTTAAGAATACGAAAATCTAAAAATCCGAAGATCTAAGAATATGAAAGTTTAAAATTTAAAAAATCTGAGAATATGAAAATCGAAAAATCTGACGACTGATACTTTCAAAACCCAGTACCCCATATTTACCCGGATAACAATTACCAATATTACTATTTTTTCCCCTAAAAAGAAACTAGATGTTAAAGTAAACTGCCTGGTGGCAAAAGTACACGTGAACACGTACAAAACAACGAGAACTCTCTGCTTCGAGCTTAAATCGGCCGGAAACACATACCGTCATCGCGTGATGCTTTAAATTCCATTACTCCCTAAAACTCAACGGCGAGAGAATCATAAAACTAACACGTTGTTCCGAAGAAGAAAGTTTTAACGATAAAGAAACTATCAATCTTTAAAATACAGGTATACCTGGCACGGAAACACGAGTACAAAATTCGTGTAACGTTAGAAACTCTTCCAAACGCGTATAGTTCCGCTTTATCTCGCTATTAGGGTACATACCATCGAAATTCAATAGAATTTCGCTAATTAAAGTAGAAATATCGGAATCTTGTTAATTAAAACGATTCGAGGCCCCGCGTTTCCTGAACAATAAAAATCTTATTGAAACAGGATCAATAATTACGCGCTTGGAGACGAAATTTTTTTATCTTTTCGGTATCTCTAGAAGGATATACTCTAAAATTTTCCAAATAAGAAAACACACCACGAAATTACGAAACCCTCCAGATATTACAATTTATACGACGCGTAATTAAAATTAATCAGGGTACTAAAAGGAATTCAATGTACTGCAATTAATTACGAATTAATTAACTTCACGCATGTATGATGTATATATATATACATCATAAATATTTTTAATCAATTATTCCCGTTTAACGTAATTAGAACACGCATAATCGAATTGCATTTACGTAATATTTTATCCACATCTTCGTGCGAGAACTAAACAAAACGAAAGACTGGAACGTTAACCCTAGGGGTCAAGTGTCGCCCTCTGGATCGATCAGCTGATCGATCGGCCGATAATGTAGGAAACACCGCTTTCCACGAGAATCTCGCTTTACCATACTCCAGCCATTACGATTAACCCAAATCCGCGGGTCATTATATCAAGAAAAGCGTATTTCCATCGCACGTTAATACATTCCAAAGAAATGCCAAGCTGGTATAATACGGCAACGCGTATAAACAATGCGATCTTCTAAAATCATCCTCGTTTTAATGCTCTCGAACCCGGCGAAAGCTATCAGAAGTTCACAAAGAGATCCGATATTTCGAACGAAGCTAATTTCGCGGAGCAGAAAGCCGGATAACGAATACGACACAGCCAAACCCGTTCGTCCGAAGGGACTTAAGAACTGTTTGATATTCAAGGACAGTGCCGCGCCGCGTTTTGATATTCGTTACGCGAAACTACCTCAGATATGGCGTTATGTCGTTTCGACTGGCACATAAGCTATTCCCGACATATTGCGAACACGCCAGCCCCGACGATCTGTGCATCGCCACGAGTTCAAGGAGCAAGCTAAATGTCCCCATTACCACCGCATTTATTTCCGTTACAACCATCCACTAAATGAAATAATTCACGCGTTAATTCGCTTCGCGCGATTCAAATTTATTAGGTTATTCGGAAAGTAATTTCGTTTTTTTCCCAACACAGGGAACTTATTTGTATTTTTTCACAGCAAAGTTTACACTTATGCCGCATAATTGTTATATATTTTGACAGCTGATATAGCAAGGTTTGTCAGTTAAAAATTATGTTTGATTTCTTGCGATAGTTTTTGTTTGCTGCCCTATCAAAAATAGAAAATCGAAAGCAGCATTTTCGGCGTATTTTACTCTTTTACCATCGAAAAGGTAAAAATGCAGTTCAAACAAGGCGAAAATTATGCGACGTGTATGGAGAAAATGTATTAACCGAAAGACAATGCTAAAGTTGGTTTGCAAAGTTTTGTTTTGGAAATTTCGATGTTGAAGATGCACCGCGTTCTGGAAGACTCGACGAAGCCAATAAAGAGAAAATAAAGGCATCGATAGATGCAAACCGCTGAATAACAACTCGTAAGATTGCTCAGAGAAAAAGAACAAAATGACTTTCCGAACAACCCAATATTTCGTATTTTTCTCTTTATTTCCTCTTTATTAGTCGCAAAGTTAAAGATTCCGTATATGGTCTCGAAAGACCGGCCTTGATTTAATTGGTTACACGAAGAAAACGTTGAATTTTACATCGATCCTCGAAGAATGAGATCGTTTCTCATCCTAACAAACGTGTCTCGTGAATTTCTACGAATGTCAAACTGAAGCACACGCGAGAGTAAAGATCTCTCCGAGATATGAATTTGTAAAATTGGTCATTATCTTTTTGCAACTCGGCAGAGGTCGAATTAGTAATGGAAGTATGATATACAAGGTCTCGAAGGAAGAAGAGTGACTTCTTAGAATACTTCTGTACACAAGGATTGTTAATCGAACGACGTCGTTGTCGAAATATTTTTCAACCGGATGAAAGTTGGATGTGCAAACGGAGATTAAATTGCGAAACTATAATGAATGGAATATCAACCCCTCGGGCAGGAAAGTTCCGTAAAAGGATACGTAGGAATAACAGTGAAGATTCATCACGGTTAAGCAGTCTCCTTTAGCATAAACTGACCTACAAGCACCCGGTGCATATATGCTGTTCGCCGGTGGGTTAAGATAACATTCTTGTTGAATCATACCGAACGAACCTCTAAATCTAAGGCTCCGAAACTTCGGGGACATTCAAACTTCTTAACGCACTAAACGAACCAAGACTACACTATATAGGTGTTAAACCGAAGTTAAGTATCGCATCTCGAAGGAAATCGACGAAATATATCGACCAGAGTATTTTTATCGTCCGCGAGAATTTATAATTGTAACAACAAGATTTAATTGCAGAACGTTTACATCGGAGATAGAGAGGATGATTAATGCCGTTTGCTGCTTATTACCGAATAAAATGGATTCAATTAATTTTAAGGACCGTCGCGCACTTTGGCCTCCCATGGCGAGGCGAAGGGAAACGGAGAAATATATTTTAAGGCACATCTACCGACATTTCGTTATGAAATTCCTAAACGACCAACAATTAATATGGCTTCTGCGAAAGAGCGGCTTGTACGTGCTATTTTTATTATTAAAATTAAATCTACGAGTTAAACGTTTCCTTTTAAATCAACAACGTAGAATTTGATGTGTTATTTTGAAGGCAAATTTCAATGAAATTTATTGGGAATATTAACAGCAAATAATCGAAGATCTAATTATACGAGAGAGAAAATAATTCATTTTGAAGATCACGAATTCTTTCTGAGTCATGCTCTTTAAATTTTGTATCATGGCATTTGAGAAGACTTACGTTGGTTTTATGCTTCTTTGTCAAAGTTACCAATCTCTATTCCGCTTATATATTAGGTCATTCCACGAGTGATGCAATTTTCATGAGAACTGAGGTTAAGGTAGTAGCATTTATTCCAATAGCAATATTATAAAAGAGAAAGATCAATGGAAAATTTAATACATAAACGACATATAGAAGTGGAAAATTAAAGATAGATAGATGATTATTTAATTATTCATTATACTGAATATTCAAGAATATTTTCATGCAATATACATACTAAAGAAACGAATTATTTATAATTTATTTGTAATTACACGTACAATATTTGTATTATTTATACCGTGACCGAATAATTACAGATTTTCAGCTGAATGACGTCAAAAAATTATATTTAAATGTTAATAAATGTTACTGATTCAACAAAAACATATTTCCCTGGTTTCATCCTTGCACTTTTGATTAATATATATGTTCCCATGACACAAAAATATTCATAAAATTCTTTTTTTTTCTAGTCCCTTTAAACCACCAAAAAATCTACTTGATATATATATTTTATTTATTTTTTATTTAAATCCAAAATATATATAACTTCCCGCACAAAATTTCGTTTAATTTTAGGCCAATGATTAGTACAGAGAAAAATTATATACACCTACTGACAAAAATAACGAAACGCGGTAATAATTTACGAACTTTCGTATATTTTGAGGCATAAAACGACAAGACAGCATCGATTATTCAAGTCTCCCAATATCTTTCGTCTGAAACTTCTATTTATAATTGTAACCTGCATCGCAACACATAAAGGACATAAAAAATTCGCTAGCTATTACTTCTTCGCTCGACCTTTTCCCGTAAATACACACACGTTGGAAATTTAATTTTTAATATTCGTCCAAAGTATTAAATTTTCCAGTAGATGCGATGTTTTCCGTACGCAACGCATTTTCCGCCACGATCCGTCTCTTCTGACATACCGTAGCCGCGGAAAGCGTTGGTCACAGTTTCAAAAATCATGAGAGCATAATAAGAAAATTTACCAGGTTTACACTCGCGCCCGTTGCAAATGCGCGATTTTTTAAGGACGCATCTGCATACGCGCCTTTCGTAGTTACAGGGTTAAAGCGAAAAACCAGTGGTCGGCTCGCATTATGCCGTATCACGCGTTATATCGCGACAAGCGATGCAACCAGAAGGACCGGTTATAACCTAGCTTCGCATGAAAAAGCAGCAGGAAAATACAAGCCGGTGTTCCGCCGTACGGCTCTTCGTTTACCGAAAAAATGAAATTCAAAAATTCCCCGTTTTACCGCGCGGTCTAAACAAAGTAGCAGGATCGAGGAGAGGCAATATTTTTCAAACGGCACCGGGTTTGTTCGGCTTCGATAAATACAAACAGAAGATCACGCAACGAAAATTTAAACGCCTACCTGCCGGATGAATTTTTTACCTTTGTATTCGCCGAAACGAAAACAGAATAACGCTTCGTATCGACGCTGAATATTTGTTCCGTTCAGTTTCGAGACGTTAAACAATTGCACTTTATCATAACCGGCTTTTTTTCACTAGGTGATCGATGAACCGATTAAATTAAACTGAAATCGTATAACGAAGATAAATAACGATGATTTGACTGGCTAGATACCATCAATTTATCGTGTCTATACTTTCAGGAAAATGATTTTAATCTATACTTTTACGTGTATTTATTTTGGCTATTTTTTTCATTTTATAATAATATTGCACATTTTGTGAGAATAAGTTATTTTATCCGGAAAAAATAATATAAACTAACTGGTAGTAGGCAAAAATATATAATAATAAATGTGCATATAATTACAGTTATTTACTCGTGAATTATATATAATTATAGCAATTAAATCGGACAATACGAAGTTTAAGAACTTATTTATTTTGGTAAATTAACTTTTTTCGTGTGACGTATTAAAAAAGTGATTAAACGTTTATCGAATAACAGTATCTGATTATCGAATAATAATAAATCTGACCAAATAACCGGATAAGTGGTTTCGAATATAATAGATCTGGCATTCCAGCGTTGAGTTTCCTCGATTACAGTAATGTCTTAATAACAGATGCAATATCATCTCCAGCAATGCTTGGAACTCTGTGCTTCTCCCTATTTCGCTCTGCGTGAAACTGAACAATTTCTATAGTAATTGTCACGCGATTATCGCACCCACGTTTCTGCTCATACGTTTATTCTGTATCCAATTACCAACCAGTAAACGTACAAGAAACAAAGTGTATTAAGTATTTCATATAGAACGATCCACGTAGCTTGCCAAGACGAATAATCTCTGAAGAATTCGTTCGACAAAAATATATTTCAGATAGGTAACTTCGATCAATTTCTCTAGGATCTACATGAGAGCTTGTGACCCGAATCCACGGAACTACAAGAAATAAATGTCACGGAGATGGATGGCGGGAAAAGAAAGTGACTAGTCGATATGTTAGTTCGGTCTAAAAGCCAATACTTAGATCTGCAGAAAAGAAAATTTGCTAACGCTAGAGAAAGTGGATTAACACTACGATTAATCAGACCTACGTTTGTACGCATCAACTCGGTTCGTTCGTGGAATATATTGCAAGCGTGTGATGAATTGGATTATTATACGCAAGGTGCTAGAGTAGGCTGACTAATCAACTTTCCATCCCTTCGGAACAAGCAAGTGACAAGGTAAAGGGACGGTGCACCTTAAGTGTTCTCACAGGTGACTCGTTATGCACTTCTTCAGAACCCCATATACTAACTCCATACGCAATGTGATCCACTTGTTAAAGAACACAAGGTAGTTCCACTATGAAAACATCAAACGAGAAAATTATATTATAGTCTAGGGGTTTGCACGTGAAAGGAACACTGGTCTGACTAGTCATTATATGACAGGCAGGTTCATCTACTCTAACGTAATTGTAAATTAGTTAGAAGTGTCTGGTCTCGGGAAATGCGTGAATGAGAAGGAAATGAAATGAAAGAGAATGAAAGGTTTAAATAGGAGTGCAAGGGCCAAGGCTAGTTTAGTTTTTAAAGCAGTATTCAGTTAAGAGTTCAGTCGACAATGTCAGTCTGCAAAGTATTACTTAAGCGTCTACTTATTTTAAATAAACCATTTTTGTTATTAGCGCTTTGGGGACGAATCTTTTTATTTTTTAAAGTGAAATCTGTTTGGAATATAGCGAAAAATAATTTTTGCATTGTCATCGAAGTTATATATATTTTTTAATTCAGAAAATTTCCCACGATTTCTTACTTTTAATAGTTTCTCCTCCGCAAAAGGTTAGTATAGCTATTTTAAATAAACCATTTTTACTATCAACCCTGTGGAGACGAATACCATCATATACGTGGAAATCCTTTTATTCTATACAGTGAAAGCTGCTTGAAATATAGCGAAAAAAATTTTTTGCATTGTCATCGAAATTGTATATATTATTTAATTCACAAAATTACCCACAATTTGCTATTTTCCATCGTTTAGTACGAACTCGATGTANCTTTTTATTTTTTAAAGTGAAATCTGTTTGGAATATAGCGAAAAATAATTTTTGCATTGTCATCGAAGTTATATATATTTTTTAATTCAGAAAATTACCCACAATTTGCTATTTTCCATCGTTTAGTACGAACTCGATGTATCGTTATCTCCGTTTCTCTTCCACAAACGGTTAAAAAGTCTTCGTTTCTGTCAACCACCCAACAATTCATGTACTATCATCGAAATATACCCTCTAGACCTAGACGGAAAAATTTTAACAGCGACCAAAATTCATTCGCAGAACGATACACCACTATCGTAACTTGCAAATCCCACAAAACTCGATTGCGTCTCGCGTTACAACAGAGAATATCCAAAATACGATCAGAGATACACGTATCAGAGAATCCCTGGACTGGATCAAAGACTGATCGACAGATCGTATAATACATTCGCACAAATCCATCGTTCGATCTGCTATGTTTTTGTTATACCACTGTCTCACAGCCCCCTGACGAGATCAGTCTGTTCCAACTCCCCATAGTAATTCCCATATTACCAGATATTCGGGAATCAATGATCGAAAACGGGATTCCGCGTGTAGGAAGAACATTAGGGGCAATTTACGTTTCACGCAAAAGGGTCGTGCGTCAATATTGATTCGAATCGGGATTCGTAACCCGGCCTCCGGCTCGGACATTTTGCATTTACATTTGCAATGAAGGCGAGGCGCGACCCAGCTCGCCGGCCTGTCGCGCCTCGCGTGACCCTTAATTAATTTTTACCCGCTCGAGTAATTACTTACGTGCATTCATAACGCGAACGGCCGCCAGTTGTCGCTGTACGCGTAATTAGTTTCGCATTTTTGCGAGCGAGTGCGCGAGCGTTCGATAAAACGGCGCGAATAATTCAACTAGGACTAATCGATCACTGGGAAAAATTGCGTTCCATTTCCCTTCTTTCCTCGACGATACCCTCGTTATCGCGCGGTATAAATGTAATCGAGTTTCGCGGAAGTAAGCGAAACGCGAATAATAATGCGACATAGCCGAGGAGGGTTGTTTTTTAAAGCTGTAAGTGTGGCGCGCACGAGAATCGGGGCTCAAGTGACCCGGTTTCTGGCTGTCACTTCAACGCGGAAAAAGAAGCGCCCCGGAAATTATTGGGATTTTATTTTCAAAGGATTTACGGGACGCGAAAAGAGAGAAGCGTGCGATAATGTTGCGTTATTCCACGTTTATCCCGATGAGGATTTCTCATTGGCCGGCGAGAGCACCGTCGAACTCGCTTTTCTTTTCGCGCGAAAGGTTATCCTGACGAAATTGCATTTATTATCCGGATGGTTTTTAAATGACAGGGATGTTTCGTCGATTTACTCGACAATCAAATCGATCTCTCGCGATTGCTAGTGAAAGATTGGAAGGACAGAATGTTTCGGTAGAAAAGCAACGCTGAATCTGTGTTAATATTGGAACAACTATAACTTTGCCAGAAGAAATCGTGCAATAACACTTCTCCTGTCGATATAAAGGACAAAGGATGTACTTTCGCGTCTCTAGATTAAATTTCTACTTAAATGTTTTTACAGCAAGAAATAAGGCTCTTCACTTGGCAAGTAGCGAAGATTCGAACCCTGGTAGTTCCACTGAAAAATTTTACAAATTACCATGAATTTTAACTATTCAATATAGTGTGTAATTTTAAGAAACTTGTATCGTATACAATTCTATTTACACACACCAACGATTATGAATTTCTGAAAATTCGAATGACTCGATTCGTGGTAATTTGGAGTCCGAAAAATGATTTTTAAGGAAACTACCAGCGTTTGAATTTCTACAACTTTCTGAATTAAAAACTGACCCTATTTCTAAATAGAAATTAATTCTAAGAGTGTGAAAAAGATATTGGGTCCACAAATGTCATCGTATGTTTCTTCTTGCAAAATTATTGCTATTCAAATATAAACATAGTATAGATTCAGTTTTACTTTTACTTTTACGATTACAAGTATATACTTGTATACTTGAAGATTGTGCTTCTTTCGTTATTTAAGATCACTGTAGTCACCTGATGTCGTGTGTAAGATGAACCTTAAAGCTAAGTACAGTTAATCAATGTTGAGTGCTCGCTTTACGCTATGGGTTACTATAGTCAACGTTAAGGAGTCTCCATATATCAAAGATGACTATAGTCATCCAATATTGAGCGGTCTCTGTATAATAAAGATCGCTATCTATTGTCACCCAATGTCAAGTGTGTACTAAAGATGACTATCTACTGTCATCCAATATCAAACGTTCGCTGTATAATACTAAAAGTGACTATACATTATCATCCGATGTAAAGTCTTCGCTATGTATTAACCCAGTTAGCTAATGTTGTATATTATACCCTGTGTATTAAAAATGACCACCTGCAACCAACGTCGAGTGTTCGTTGTATACTAAATATGACTATAATCGCTCAACGTCCGCCTACTCCTCGTGATATTCCAGAAGTAACCATAATCGCCCAACTTTCACAAAAGATGACGGTATTCGTCTATTAATATGCTAAAACCGTTAATCAAAAACTCTGTTATCAATTCTTGTTCAATTGAAACCTCAATATTCCAGCCTTCAATGGATTCTATATCAATTTGAAGTAGCTTATAAGTATAGACTCAACTGCACCGCATAGTGGTAGTATATTAATGACCAATTCTGCCAGGAGAAAATGGTTAACGGAGTGCTATTTTAATCATAAATGTCGTTGAATTGTAATCAGAAGATGAGTTAAAAGGAATTTGCTCCGTTTCAAAGAGGATGTTTGCAAAGAGGGTTGTCTTTGTCTGGAGGCGTTTTGAAGGTTGAAAGGTGGTTTGTCTTTTCTAAATGAAACCGTGTATTTCATTTTAATTAGCCGTGCATCTTACTATTGCCTTGAGACATCTTCAGATGCCTCGAAATGAGTTCGTTAACCTGACGTCCATTACGTGACACGCGTGAGACTTTTCAGGTTATTATTTAAAAGAATTCATCTTGAAATTTAACTTCACTCGGGGATCGCAAAGCTGTGTGTATTCGAGATGCTAATGTTTGTTAATTGTATTTTCAATACCTGGCAACTGGCTAACTATAAGGTCGACTATTGCGAGACTTAGCGACGGATTTTAACATTAAGCAAAGTCTTTTTGTCGTCCGGCGAAGGTAACTCTTGAATAGCTTAAAATAAGCTTGAATGACCTGAGAAAACCTACATGTCATAGGTCAATGAACTCGTCTGTGAGTAGACTGTATGCCTGGGCAAAAGAAAATACACAGACCTGTTTAAAGAGGACAAAAATTGCTTTAAAAACTCGCTAGTGTTCCAGCTTGGAAAATATATCCTTGGAGTATAGTAAATTTTATCGGACACGCTTCTTGATAAAACGATATAGATATTATTTTCTTAATGGAACACCCTTTATAAACGTAGAATTTTATAAATAGAATATCTCTTAAAAATATATCTCCGGAAAACGTTTTTATACGTTATTACTACACCTGATTATTATTCATATCCCAGCATGAGAAAAACTAACTTACACACGAGCTTTCTAAATTTTCAAGAATAAAGGAAAACTGAAACAATGGTCACGTCCATATTATCTGTGCATAATGATCATAAATACAGACTCACGTGCAAGTACTGCAAACTTAAAAGACGAACCGAAAGTAAAACGTAATTGTCGCGTAAAAATGATTTGCATACGTGGAATTAGAAATGAAAAATTTATGCACAGGTGTTTCCAACTTTAAACGATAAAAGAAGCATGAAACATAATGTCCATAGGAAAGTCATCTCTATACAGCGATGACAAGCGAGGAGAGACAAAGGAAAGCAAACGCTGCCATCTAGCGTCGACTATCGGCAATCAATCGCAGCTGCAGCGTGCATTCTTCGAGATGCGATGCAAATTACGTTTTTATAGCCGAAGCCAGCAAGCGGATTAATTCATCCGAATCAAAACACGCGCGTTATTAAGCTCTTGGTCGATGCCAATTAATTCCCTTATCCAATTTTTCAGATTAATTTACCAATAATTTTAGCAAAATCGAGTGAAAGCTACAGGGGAAAAATGTAACGCGATCAAATGTTTCTCGACGTAACGATACATTTTTCTCGTGTTATTCCACGTATTCCTGTTATTTGTTATAAAAGAAAAAAAGGAAAAAATCGTGAATCAAAATAGAATCTTCCTTTCGAATTTTATTTCCAGCTATCGTTGCGTCCGTATAAACCACTTTTCCAATATCAAATATTTCTATGTTTAAGGCAACGGTATGTATTTAGGTATATACCTGGATAGATCCAGCTGTAGATATAAAAAGGCTTTTTCTCTTATTCATATCACAGTACACGCGTGATTTTCTATAAAGGAAGATGATCTTTCCTCGGAATGAAATTGTGCTGTGATACGCCACGTGGAAACCATCGATAAAATTTGTGCTCGAATAAAAAGTTCATTTTTATCCCCCGCGATCGGAGAGAAATTCATATACGCAGTTTATAATATAAATGAGTTTTATTAAACTAGAGGAGCGACACATTTTCAGCGAAATAAATAATCGCGAAATATAAATTTAGTTTGATGAATAAATTTAATTTGAAAGTTCGTTTTCAAACACGACGTAAAAGAAAGACACGTTGTTCAATTTTATTTTAATATTCATTAGATTTTCCCCTTTGGACCTACTAAATATTTTGCAAACATCATTTTTCAGATAGGTTTCAAATTTTATAACCACGTTCGAATAAACAGGGATTTTTTCTCGTACGAATTTGGTAACTTAAAAATAATGAAAAATAAAGGGATAAAAGAAACTTTCAACGGCTTTTCAAAATTTCCTCAAACGCGTGATTTTTTTTTACCAGTGTAGAGTCAAAAAATAGTTCCCATTTATGACTTTCTAGTAAATGACAAGTTTATGTCAAGTCGTAAACTTTGAAATTTAGTCACAGAGCTATAAAACTACTAGACAGTTTTCTCTCCTACTTTATACCTGCACTAAAGTTTTGCGAATAAAACAGTGACAAAGTATTATTTATTTAATATTCCCGCCATTAATCAATACGAACCTAATACATTTTTCAATTACTCTGTCCCAATTTCACAAAATCGAAATTTATCTTTTTCGGATTATGAAAAATCACTAACCCCGAAAAATATATTTATACATTTCGTATCAGATTTTATACCAAAAATTCTATTACGCGCTAAATCGCACGCAATTTTATTTATTTTAATGTCATATTTATTTTCATCGATTTTAATCACATTACGAATTTTATAATATACGTATTTCAGACATTTATTATTATTTATTTCGTTAAACGCAAATATGCAACTCTGCCCAAGCGAAACACCGGCGGATAAATTGTCGTCCCTCTTTTTTCCGGTTTTCGCGAAGCTAATGAAATGCGGAAGTTTGAGAGAGAATAGGTGACTTCGACGTTGGAATTTGTGAAAAAGTTGGGCAGCTCACCGAATTAACGTCAGAAGTTTGGAATTCTTGAATGAGCCACTTGCGTTCGAAACAGTAGTTGTAACTACTATAACAGATTCGTCGAAAACTGAAATTCACAGTTGAACGAAAAAATGTTCTCCCGCCTACTAGTTTCATTTTACATAAAACATGTCAATATATTATATCATACAAATACCTCGATATATAATACCAATATCAGCTAATCAATAATATCGCTTTCCAAAATCTACATATATAAAAATGCGAACAACGGTATTATTTATATCTCCACCTGATATTCTAATATCTCGGAAATTGTATTAAAATAATAATAAAACAAGACAACTGGAAAAATTCATAACACAAAAGACAATAACATAAATGAATCTCAACTCCCACACATAATTTTCATAAAAGAAACTCGTCCAGTATAAAAGTTAAGATAACAAGAAAATTCCACGATATACAAAATAACATTGTACAATTAAAATTATTTCTCCCACGTAATTTTCACGGAAGGGAAAAATGTCAGAAGAAAACTTAGCGATGCGAAAGATAATATAAATTAAACGAATCACTTCTGCCGCATAATTTTCGCGACAGTCAAACTTTCAAAAGCGGTCAAGCCGAATAATATAAACACAGATGCTGAAAACACGAAAGCGCCGGTATAAAACAGGAATGAAGTGTCATAGAAAATTATTTATCGCAACATTCTGGAAATAACATTATATCAAGTTTACGCATGGCACGCGTAGTTATTTTACAAAATCTCCGACTCTGTTACATTTTTTATTCAAGCGATACATATGCATACATTCATAGAAGCAATCCCTGTCGTCGTGTAGCGGGCCACGTTAAAATTCCTCGCATGGAATACCTAAATACGCCGCCTCGTTGCCATACGTCTTTTGCCAGGCTAACTGCAGCCTCGTGTATTTTTATTTTCACCAATGATGCATGTGCATCTTCCCGTCTGCTTTATTCCATGATCCCTCGACCTTCTACACATAAGCTATCGTGAAATATGTTTATTAAATGCAGCCGTGTATAATGGCCATACGATAGCACTGTTACACCGTACTCTTAATCATAAATTACGTACACATGTAAATGTTGCGCAATAATTCTGTCCCGGGTTAAGATAAATTAATTTAGACTAACACATTTCGCAAGGTGTTGCCTCCCATTCGTATTCACCAATTTGCGATGTGATCGAAGTACACGGTGGTGTAGAAATTTGTAGAAATTTTGATAAATATTAAATATGGCGCGAGAGTCGCGAAATGAAAATATTTCACTCGGGAATCAAAATTTATAGATTGTTGCTTGATGCAAGAATTATTCTGTTCCTGTGACAAAATTTAAAAATTGGTATTTTATAGGGAGTATGAAATTAAAAAATTTAAAAAAATTTAATGTTTTGTTCTTATAAAGAAAAATATGAGAATTGTTATTTTCTTGAGGAATATGTGACTCAGGAATTATTCTGCGAATATTTAACTTGAGAATTATTATTTTTCAATAAATTCTTGACTCGAGAATTAATAATTAACGCAGAAAATACTGTCTGGTTTATAACAATCGATACTCTACATGTAACAGTAATATAGAGTATTTTAAAAATTACAAAATTCTAAACATCGATGCTGATTTGCGGAATAATCATTGAGTATACTACTTCAAAATTGAAATTTCCATGTATTAATATTAATAACTTCACCAAAATCATTTTTATGAATTTGTTTTAAAAGATGTGAATGTGTGAAGACGAACGATGGCACAAGTTTTACTGTGTTCGTTTCTTTTGAACGTTTGAACGAAAGATCTGTTATTAAGGCGTTGTTGTGGAAAAGTTAGTTTAATACCAAACAGTTCGTCGTCGTATAAAGAAGAGATTGTGAGAGACAAATTTATATATCTTTGTTGCAATCTCAGCGTGTCGAACGTTGAAACGCTGAGCCACTTAGGGTTCGTATAATAAAGTGCTCTGATTTGCGGCTTACACTTTATTATACTGGTTTTGATGATGCGGTGATGTCGATGATGCATTGTCTGCGTTCTATCGATAGTAATCGTGTCTTGTTTGCGTTCTGATGCGATTTGTTTGATAGTTGATTTAGTTCTGTTCGAGTATATTGTGATTGGTTGTTACAGGATTTGGTATTGGGAAAATAGAGTTTTCTGATTGGATTGTGGGAGTGACGGAAGTTTTGAATCGTGATTTACGGATTCACAGACATTAGGTCAGTCGCACGTACGTCCAGTTTGTTATAAATTTTCGGTGCTCGTTTCTAATTATTCTAAATAGCTCCTTAAAAAGAACGGCAAGGCACGTTCAAACTTCATTGTTACATCGCAATGATCTTGTAACTGTTTATTACACCTTTCTAAGCGAATCAAATTATTAAATAAACAAATGAATCCTATATCCCTAATATCCATCAACGAAACATTGGACGAACAAACCAAATGGCACAAATAATTCGTTGAAACTCAACCACCACTCCCGGAATGGACAGTTCCGTTTCGAAGGAAACGCTACGGGGAACCTGCCAAAAGATTACCTTGAAATTCTGGCGACGGTATTCCTTGGTGTGCGCGAGGTAGTACTTGTAAACATGGGAAGGCAAGGACCTCTTGGTCTCCTCTCCGATCCATCTGTGCGGAGTCTCGAGTGCCGGTGGTTTCTGGGCCCGTGTACCCGGGGAACGCTGACCAAGAGAACCACCAGGCGATCCGAGCCTAGCCGCGCTGACCGACTTGCTGAGATGATGTCCGGACGAGGAGCTGGGCGGTGGATGCGTGTGGTAATACGGGTTAGACGGTGGTCTCCTGTCGATGATATCGACGTGCCTGCGTGGCGACGGCGTCTCCGCAGACCTCTGGCGTCGCGGACGTTCCTCTGGCTGGCCCGGTTCAGGATAAGAAGGACGCACGTAGGGCGCAGCGTGCCGCACGGTGCACTGCTGCAGCGTGAGGACAGGCCTCTGACACACCCTGCACGGTGGATAGACCTGCGGGTTCCACGAGTGGTAGCAGCATCCCGGCGACCTGGAGCCAAGCGGATCCCTGGTCGCAGGGTGGTTCATGACGGACTTCACATTGCATCAAGAACCCTGGCTTTCCTCTCCCAGTGACCACTTGTCTCGCCACCTTCTCGCACCAACCACCGGCTACGTCATCTTCTTTCTTCTGCGATTTTTCCCTCACGCGATCACACACTGTCCCAATTGATCATCGGGCAACTCTGACTTACATCGTTCGCTGATCGCAACGATCGAACGCGTTTCTCGCGCGGAGAGGCTACGTCAAGGCTGGTCTGCTGGCAAATGGGACGTTTGAAGGAAATTTTTTGAACCGGTCGGAACGAATAAGAAGGAATCTCGCGGTTCGAGCTCGCTCAAGCGTGAAACTGCGCTCCTGCAGGATGTATGGAGTTTCTGCGGCGAAATTGAAACAGCCGAAGGACGTATTCGCGGTTTTATCCGGCCGTGGCCTGTCCCCGTTCTCTGCGCCCATAAGTTCCAACTTAGCGTTAATAAAGTGAGCACCAGGTGGCGCGAGGCAACTTCTAATATTCCGCGCGCGTGCACGTACGCGGAGATCCCGCGGAAAAGAGGTGAAGCGGGTGTCAAGCGGGCGAAAAGAAAGATTTGAAGCGAGTGTGAGTATGAATGAAAACGGCACAAAGAGGATGACTCTGCCAGATGTTGGCAGCATGATTAATACTTGACACCGGGGGTAAGTGTAGTTTCAAAGAAACTGCGTCTATGATGTACTTTGACCGACATTTTATCATACGTAATGCGGCAAAGCGACGGAACTGTTGCAATTACGATGATCCTGCAAATTCGTGGCTGCCAACGCGAATGTGGACAAACGCGAAAGTACGTACGATTTCATTTATTTACTATTGAGTTGTAAATACCTAAATACCTTGTGCTAAACACGATAGATTTCGAATTTTATATATCAAAAACATTCGAGTATACTTTCTATTAAACGAGTTTTATTATTTTATTATGGTAAAGTATAGCAGCTTCAAATGTGGTACTGGTAAACATAGATTTTAACATATATTTATATGACGTAATAAAAATTTTATAAAATGTTTGAGTTGGACGAGTGAACGTAGAATCAATATGAGAGAATTTAGTATGTTATGAAAGAACGAGGAAGCGTGTAACGAATAAAGTGTAATATAGAAATTTATGAAGAAAAAAAAAAAAAAATTGAGAAATCATTGAGAATAGACGTATGAGAGAATTTTTTAAATTATATACATTCCTTCTACCTTGTTGCGCGATCCATTTTTAAGTTTGAAATAAATATTTATTATATCTTAAACAAGTATAATATCCATTATTAACATCTAATGGACCACTATTTTTTACATATTTCCCAATTGTTATTTAATTATTTTTTCCATATAGCGTAACAAAATATATTAGTATTATTTTATTTTATTAGTCGTTTTATCCAAATATCTATTTTTGTAATTACCAGTTTATATTACTTTTTATTAACATAGTTTTTATTAATAGTAGCTTATACCACTTTTTGTTAATATTACTGTTTTATACGTTAGTTTCTTCATTTCCATTAATATCGCATTAATTGTTACGTTCTTGCTTTCATGGTAGCCGAGGTGAATTCACGTCATTTACGATCCTTCTTCTAATCATGCGGACGTGAATTTATGGTAATTCAAATTCTAGCTTAAATTAAAAGAACCTTGGGATGCAGATCTCGCAATTTTGAAAGTTAAAGCAGAGATAAAAATCTTGGAGTTCGCTCAAAAGTAACCGCGTAAGAAATTATTCTTTCAAATCACGTCGACGGCAACCAGAAAGAGAATTTGAAATGGCGTGAATTTATGTCAGCGACGATAAGGAAAAGGGCCATAAACGTCGTGAATTCGTGTCAACAGCTGAAAATGTGCTAAGTGCAAAATAACCTTCAATCTCAGTCCATAAATTCTGCTGTAATATATCTGACAGCCAACTGATTACATTTCGCTACCTTCTCTCGTTACTATCGCCACCTGCGACCTCTCTTTGACAACCTGTCACTCGCTAATCGTTTAATTACCTCATTTTCTGATCCTACATCTCATCTTCTTCCCATACAATCATTCAAAACCGTATATATACGTATTTGCGAAAATAGCGCATTATCTATCAAAAACATAACACATTAATTATCTTTAAAACAACTCGATCTCAATAAATTGTTATTAACCTTCAAGTTAATACTTGAACCTACTATTTTTACAACACTATTGGTGACTCAAATTCTCTATCAATAATGATAACTCAATTTGACGTAGACTACCTGTCAATAGTAGCAATATGAAGTCAAATTAACTGAGTATAGCTAGTAGTGATATGATGTCCATTTGACGTATCTCTAGGTACCTCTTTAGATCTTTTAAGTATACTACTAGATACTTAGATACTAGGTACTATGAATACGGAGTCAATTTGACTTCAAGTCACTATTATTGTGATATTATTGTGACATAAAGTGAATCTGACGTACATCACTGCTAATATTAGCAGTCATTTTGAAGTTTAAGTTTAATAATAACGTAATAAAGTTAATTTTAAGGCATTTCTTTAGCAATTCGCGAGATTCGTTGTTGAGAAAGCAGGTTATCATGAATGATCTCGTCTGGACAGCATCTTCTGCAGTAAAAATGTTTCAGCAATTTCAAAGGAAATCGAATAAAATGGTTAAACGGAATAATCCCATATAAAAGTACCTTGTACAGGAGACACAGAAAAATCTAGAAAACAACACATCACGAAGACACAAAGGAGGCGTACGAAGGAAGGAGAGATAAAGAACAAGAAGCGTTTGAGAATGTCCTGTATTGTAACTCGAAGCTTATGCAGAGAACCAGTCCCTTTTGCTAAAGGAATCGACGAGTATATCGACATGAGTAAAACGGTATTCAAAGGTAATTACTTTTTCAAATAATCGCGCGTTTAATATGTAAAAACTGCGTATAGAGTGAAATGCAATAATTGAAACGGAGATGTCGCGTTTCGAAAATTATTCCAATCTTTTTGAGTCAAATTGCACGATCACCGACATTAAAAATTTTATTTGGACAATAGGATGTTTAATTGGGGCAAACAAGAAAAAGAAAATAATAGTCGAGGTGATTTAATTTAACAATTTCATTCAGCGATTTCTACATCAATATACTGCAAAAATTTTTATTCAATAATACGGTAAATTATAACAAAATATGCTGTTAAATTGCATTATGCAGTCAAATTACATAAGGAAATGATAAAATTGTGAAAATATAAAAAGATTAAATAAAAGTATAATAGAGTTCAATATACTAGAAAAAATTGGAGGTCGATACGCGTTAAAAATCAAAAATAAAAGAATGTGAAACTTCAAAACAAAGTTGTATCGTAATACTTTATAAAGTGTAAAAATGAAGAATTAATTGCCCATTGAACTAAAACGTTTTCCAGCTCGTTTCACCGTCCTCTGGCACATCTTTAAAATAGGAGAAAAATAAAAATTTGTCTTCGTTACCTTTTCAATTGTACGTTATCACAACAACTGGGGAATATCCGTTTTATATTAAACGGTTAATTAATCGTATAAAGTATTCCTCGCGTGTTTTTGGACGCTCGGAACGTTTATATTATTACAAACCGTATCGTTTGACTAAATAACCCGTGCACGATATAGCACGTGTGTATCAATTTTACTTAAAGCAAAGTACGTTTATGCGATGCTCCACTTCTGTTTGCTCAGATACACGGGGTAATAAACCGATACGAAAAACCTAATTAAACAGAAATCGCGGTAAATATTAAACGCACTCGAGTGACCACTAAATTTGGTGAAAATAAACAGAAGGAACTTTCACACACGAGCACAAAGCTCTTATGTTCTTGGTGCATAATTTACGATAGTTTTAGTAGCTGCACATTTTAACGAAGCAAAAGTTTGTGTACGAATAATCTTATTAAAAGAACAATACAAATATTCGCTTTGGTTTCAAAGCTGGGTACCCTGATATAATTAGTTTCGAATTTTATGGACAATGTTTGTATTAGTTCCGGATGAAAATTGGTTTTAAGCAAAATTTTAACGATGTAGAATTTACAGCACGTTTTGGATAGTAAGTTTCAATCAAATTTTTAACGCAGTTTTTGATTAATAAATATACGGATTTAACGAATTTATCGTTTCTTTGACAATAATGATATTTATTTAATATTTGTTCGATAATTGGAAAAAATAAATAATGTGAAAAAATATATACGAGCCTAAAAATAAAGAAATTCTAGTAACCATTGCTGCTATTATTAATAATTAATTTCCAATAATTCTTATCTTATTTTATATAAACAGGTCTTAATTAATCTAAATTATCTCAGACCAGGTCTTCCTTTAATATACATTTATATATTTAAAAAATCAAACAAAACATAAGCCTTCTTCAAATACCTTAAAATATTTTTCAATATTAAAGCTTTATTCCCAACATGGTTCCCAGACCTTTTTAAAATAACGCGTAGTAGAAAAATTACCACAAAGAATATAATTAATTCTGCTTTTAAAGCAGTAAGCCCGACATATGAATTGTAATTAGCAAATCTAAAGCTAAATTGCAAGGAATGACAGATGCGCGAAGAGTAAAGGTAAAGATAAATCTGTTTACATGTCTGTTTTAATAAAATCGAGCTGAAATTCATTTTACCTAATACGTAGCATGTTACATTAAGCACAAAGCCGAGAATAATTTGTGTTAGTTCATCCTGTTATCTGATAACACATGGCTACGCCATGTAGTTATCCATATAGTATGTCACATGAAATTTCAAAACGACTTTGCGCTCTAACAAATTATTATTAAAAATAACACATTATTTCTGATTCCAAATTTTTACCAAAAATCCCTCCCATCCTACAGAATTATTTGTAAATTCAGAATCCAATAAAAAATAAATAATAATATAACACATATAAAAATTTCCTCTAGTAAACGTTTCGATTAAAATTTAGATTCTCGAATAATTTTTTATAGTCTCCTAGCAGTTTTCTAAAAATATAATTATAATAGCATAAAAATTCAATTTCAATTACTCAATTCTAACAAATTCTTAGGAATTTGGAATCATAGGATTCTAATAATTTCTCACAGATTCATAATGAAACGAAAATTTGCCATTCCTTTTGTTTCCTATTATTAATTAGCACGATCAATATCATTTACTCGATACAAGTCTAATACTCGGTTTCCGAAATATTCATACCCCGTGGCGAAACACGCCATGACATGTAGCAGGTAGTAAATTTGGCTCAAAGAGGAACGACCAAAGTCCATTAATTCTTTTCTAATTTCTCTCTAATAACGACGTGCAAGACCGTCGTCTTCCCATGTGATTGGAGTTCTTTGCAAGTAGAAAGGGGGTTAAGCACCAGAAAGGAAGCAGTGCGTGGCCGTGAATATAAAACAGGATGATACAAGCAACGCCTTCTTTCGCGGTGCTCGCAAAGCACGATGTCTACCCTTTGCTGAAAAATTAGATAACATCAAAGAGGTCACTGCACTTCCATGATCTCACTGGAAATAAATCGACCAGCTCGAAAAGCCCACGTCGATCGACTAGGGCCGTATGCCAGGGAAAATTTGATTTTCGAGAACCTGTGCTAGGTTCCCTTCGAGTTTCAGATGGAAAAATGGAACGCCAAGAAGATACAGAGTCAACTGCATGCCGATTAAACGTATTAAGGTTACTTTTGTTCCATGAAATTCGCTTTCCAGATGAAAGAATGTCGGGGGTTACACCTTTGAAGCTTCGGGTTGCATAAAACGCGCCATTAAACGCCAATTAAGGGATGTGTATTAAATACTGCTTGCATCGAGACAAAAGAACGAAAGATCTTTTAACCCGTTAATCCAGAAGCTCGCCGGAAATGCACTCTTTCTTAGGATAAAGAAATGCAACTGAAGGAACATTTGAAAATATCCAGGCAACATGACGACAACAAGAAAGAATGATTACCTCCAGTAACGTTGATAATTAATTACTGCTGTAAATTTAGTTATAAATATAATTATAAGAATAATTCTGGGTTCGCATATAAATATAATTATAATTACGATTATAAAACTAATTAATTATTCGCATCAACCCAAACCGTAGTCTCAGTGTTTTCAATATATATTTGTTTTATTACAGTATCAAATCTGACGAATTTTCACGTTTTCCCCAGAAAATGTACTCTAATTAAATACACGACTATATTATTGAAATAACAATACCCTAAAAATATCGAAACATGGATTCGAATAATCAATATTATTTGGTTTGTGAATATTGCTCATAACAAAATATATATATTAACACTATCGTATATATAACATTTCATTTACTTCCAAAAAATAAACTGGGAAGCTAAAACAAACAGCAAACAAACTAATATAATAAAAGCACACCACCATGAACGATTTAACGGAAGAGTAAATATCCAAATAATCGCAGTGCAATTAATATTCTCACCCCTTTCCTTTCCGCTCAGTCACATTTTAACACAATTACCACCAATCACATCGCAATACTTAAATCTCTCAATAATTGAAGATCTACTAGTACCATATAACGTAGTAAATTTAAGACCGGAATAAATATCCAGACAATCACGATACGATTTATTTTCTCACCCCTTTCCGTTTCCCTTAGTCATATTTAACACGTTACCACTAATCACACCCTGATGCATAATTTTCTCGTTAATTAAAGACGATCTAGTACTGTACAACCTACTAAATTTAAAAAAAGAATAAATATCCAAACGACCAGAGTGCAATATTTTTCTCGCCCCTTTTCCTTCTTTTCATTCATATAGAATATTTTCGAATATTACAATCAATCACCCTTCCATTTAATTCGCCCATAATTACACACTATTTCCAAACCTAAATCTGCAAATTATAAATTATAAACTATTTTCCACTAAATACCAAACAATTATAGTGCAATATTTTTCTCATCCCTTTTCTTTCCTTTCATCAATATGTAATAGATTTGCGTATTACAATTAACCACCCTCTCACTTAATTCGCCATAATTACGTACTATTTCCAAACTTAAATATCCCAATTATAAATTATGAACTATTTTCCATTAAATATGAAAGAATCGTAGTGCAATATTTTTCTCATCCCCTTTCCTTCCTTTCGTTTAAATATAATTTTGAATGTTTCAACCAACTTACGCGCTATATTCAAACTTAAATATACCAATTATAACTTCCAACCTATTTTCCTCTAAATACCAAATAAATCTCATCCCTTTACCTTCCTCTCATGTATATATAATATATTCGCATATTACAACGAACCACCCTCTCATTTAAACCTCCCACAATTATCCAGTATTTCAATCAAACAAACTCTATCTTCCATTTCAGCCAACAATTCCCGTGTTCCACTAAAGCCTCACACACCGACACCTCCTCTAAACAACCAGAACACGCAATTACCACAGACAACAGGGTGTACAGAAAGGAAACGTGCCGCGAAGAAACGGAACGTGCTAAACGTAAATCAAGGGACGCCCAGCGGTCTGGCACCGTGGATACAAATGTGTCTAATACATATTCGAAAACGTATTCCGATCCTCTCCGAAGTATTTTCCGTTTGCGTAAGCTCTCCAACTGGCCGACATGGGGGTGAGCGTTCAGGCAGCACGCCATAAAGCGAGTAACATGCGCTAAGCGTTCTCTCGTCTAGGAGTCATACCCTCCTTGTCTCCCGACTCACCCCTCGCTCACCCCTCGGCTAGAACCCGCAACCCGCCCCGAAACTTCCCAACGGCGCGCATTTTCTTAACTCCCTTTCTATGCACTCGCATGTACGTTCGTCTGCATTTCCATTTCCTCAAACTCTTATTCCTACGGCGGCCTTTCCGGCCCGGAGGAGTCAGCCAGGGGTGTAACTTCGATCTGCAGCCCCTGAGAGGATTGGCACTATTTCAAAAGCGTTCGCTTTTCCCTTCCGTCTTCGTCTTTGTACAACGATGGACGCCCGACTGCGCCGAGATAACCAGGGGAACGCGAAATAATTGTACAAATAGTGGTACCAGCTAATGCACTTGCGCCCAGACAGCGCTTAGACTGTCGCACTATGAAGTATCGTTTCCTTCGAGTTCCTCAACCTTTCTTCTTTATTGCTCGCGCTATACAACGGGCTATATAGATTATAAGTACTGTCCGTTGATGAGAAGATGGCTGAAGGGGCGGCATACGGGTGGTACCAGGTTTCCAGGCGAAGCGTGTTTGCTTCGAATGACAGCGGACATTTCCTCAGTGTTAATAATCGATTTCGATGAAATTTACACGAAGTTTCCGATAAAATATTTCACACGTGCCCCTCTCTATTGGTCGATGTACATATCCAGGGCTTGAAAACAAAGTTAAGGGATGAAATACGTGTTGTTCTTGATATTTCGAAAATTATACCACGTAAAATATTACACGCTTAATCGCAATATTAAAATATTGAAATTGATTAAAAATATTAATAATATTTAATATTATTTTCTTATCTTAATGATATTAATTGTTATTCAAATGAAATTGATATGTTTCATTTACTTGAACATTAATAATATTTAATATAATTTTCATATCTTAATAATATTAATTATTATTCAAATGAAATTCAGATGTTTTATTTATTTGAATAATAGCGAAGATTTTAGAATATTAAAAATTACAAAATTTATGACATTTGAAATTTTATAGAGATTCAATTATTAAAATGAAGAATTGAATACATTTGCATGCTTTACATCAATCTTATATGTTGGGAATCCCTGCAAGGGTATTTTGATGTGATAAATGATGTGACAGACAAGCGTGTATCGGATCAGCTTCTGAAATATTCGTCACCTCATTACTAAACTATGAATTCGTATCAAGCTGCGAAACAAATCTATCTATTCGACTGACGTGATTAATAGGACACGTCAGTGTAAGTACCTGACAATGAGTTATATCAGTCTGAATTAGATATGGAGATTTCAATTTACACGAATTCCATTAACAACAGGCATCTCGACACTTATACAATTTTTTGCTCAACTGAAACCAACCCGAAAACAACAAAATAATTTCGAAAATCGAATTTCGAACCTATTTAAATTAAATGAAATTAAATTCTAATTTGGAAAATCATAAAGAAAGAAAATTGTTCGTTATCAAATAGTTACATTTCTAAAAAAGAATCCGTGCATTTCCTTGAGAATCTAATAATGTTGCAAAATACTGTTTCATTTTATTTTATAAATCAGATACAAGACACAGCTACAATTATGGCGCGATACTAATGTTCCTAGCATTGGAACAAATGTCTTAATCTTCCAGGTCATATGTCAACCCCGATTTATCGGAGACATCTGAAATAAATGAACAAGAAGCCGTAAAGTCATACCAGCCATGAAATCCCTTGGATAGATGTTCGATATCTGACATGATAAAATATTCGACGGTAGAAGAATATCTTGGCGTTCATTCAAAAACAATTTTAATCCGGGCTCGATCCAGCGAGGTCGCTAACTGATCGTATTATGTGTGAGTAGATAGAGAAATATGCTTGAGGATGGTATTACAGCGTTGAAATAAATCCCTCTTAGAAAAAAAAGACACTTCTACGTGTACCAGAAAATTGTCCTACATTTGCTTGGCATCGAACCCATTTGAAGTATTTGAGGCTGTATTTCTTTCAAATAAGGAAATTCAGTGTCAAACGATGTTGCTAATGACGCGATCAAAAGAGAACTAAAAGACCTGCCTCCTATAAGAATAAAGGTAAAATATGTGCCGTATTTGTAAACGCGAATTAACATATCATGAAATATTAATTCCCAAGGTTTAAATAATGTAAAAGACAAACGAATACCATGATTCCTCTAATACCTTAATTCTTCAAACATTCCGTAATTTAATGTAAAACTTCTACTCAATTTGTCACTTAAAAAAATATTCAAAATATTTCTATTAATCAAACAAGACACTGTCATATTTAACATTAGATTTACAGACGTTTTTTGTATACCTATTTCGACGGACACCCGTTAGATTTAAGGATCGTTTCTTTAAAAAAATAAACGATAAGTTTAGTTTGAAAACAATTTAATTAAATCTGTTAATATCGTATAATTGGAGCAACCGATCCGTCAATTCGACGGTCCCCGTAAACTTAGTGCTAATAAAAAAAACAAGTGTCCAAATATAGTTTCATTAATTACAAAAATATAATATAATCAAACATTCCGATTGATCCATGCAATAAATTGATAACATAAGGAAATAATAATAAATAAACACACACGTCTGAGAAGATTAAACGCGAAAAGTCTAAGTCCCAAATTTCAATTCACCTATATCAATTATCTCCACGAAACACGATAAAAAATTCATCAGCAGATATTTACCTCCATTAATTATTTCGCAATAAAATATTCCCCAAAAATCAACAGCCGAATTTCCGTTCAAACGTTAACCCGAAATTAACCAGCGATAGAATCCACGCACCTTTCCAGTAATTCGAATATTATCCGAAGAATATGGACATAACGAGGGTGGCCCTTCTAAAAACAAAATCCTGCTGCGAAACACAATACAGAAACCCATGAAAGAAAAAATCCTCATTCGGTATTGTCAACGGCGCGAGGAATGACGATGAAGGAAGAATATGCACGTACACACGTTGCAGCGGTACTAAATCAAAAACAGTATCACGCTGTGGAGGTTAGGGAAGAGAGAGACGGGCGTGGAATGAGCGCGTTTTCATGCTCGAACGCAAACAAAGAGGCCCGATGACAAAACCTGCATAGCCTGAATGCTCGCCCGTAGGAAACACAAGAACTAGTAATATCGCCGAATTCCCTGGGGGCGCTGATCACGTGATCCGAAGGAATCTTAAATTCGCCGCCAGAGCGCGCCACTCGTCGAAGATACGCGTTCGGTTTAATGCGGATTAATCGGCGAAGTGTGAGCGTGCAAAAGTGATCGTGAACGGGTATACAGGCGAGTTTTCACGAATGCACGCGAAACGTGGGTACATCGAGGACCCTTGAAAATTCGGTCGAACAAGCAGCTCAGGTGGAGAGAAATACTGGCCCCCATTATGTATTCAGACCCGTAATTTCCTGGCTAAGCAGCCTCATTCTTCTTGTTTACTGCAAGACCCGACTGCTAATTGATTTTTACAGGCCACTGTGGCCGAGAAATTGCGGGCAAATGCACGAACGCGCTGGTGTATGCGCGTTTGACTTCGAACAATCAACTACCCTGTTTTCTGCGGCTACTTTCTCCGCTGGTTTTTACCGATCCCGCTATACTCGTTTAAATGTAACTGTTCTATGCTTCTTCGTCGGGTATGCAAACCGTGGAATAACGTACACGCGCAATTTCGAGAATAAATTTTCCGAGGTGGTAAACAATTAACGCCGAACTCTTTTTTTCCAGAAGATGAAAAATTCCGGGAAAATTGCAACGATGGGATATTATTTGTCAATTAGGTACGCGTGATTAAAAATAAATAAGATATGAAATGTTTTATCCTAATGATATTTTTTTTTGTTCTACTGAAATTATTTATTCGATCAGGAAATGGATAGCTACGTCCTATTTTTAATTTCATCTCGAAATTAACTACAGATATTTAAGTATAGAATATTACAGAGTTTGTAATACGTTAGTTAACAATATACGTATGTTAATAAATCAAAGCACACGGACATACCGCGTTTAACCTCGCTCGAAAAACTGAAGAGAAAACAAAGGTAATTTTACCCTACATTTTCTTACTCGTTTTACGTTAAAGGCAAAATTAACTACGTTCTATATACCAGCAGGCAGTCGCGAATATATAGAACATTACGACGGCTGTAATAGTTTAACGTAACATCTAAAGCTGTTTTCCCTACGAGATCGTTTAACTCGAAAGAATGGCCTCTCGTTCTGCCAAGACAATTCCCAAGTTTCAGCAAGGAGGACTCACCAGCCACGAAAAAAACATTCTTACATAACATTCTCATGTACCCGTCTACTGTTTTTCACAATGATAAATCCCTGTCGGACGGCGACGTTTCTTGCCTTCCACCACGTTGATACTAATTTCAAGACAGATGCTGAATAGCCGGGACCACCACTTTTCTTTAAGTCTGCTATGCTCTTTAGCGGTTAAGCTTTCCTCCTTGCTTTTTCCCTTCCTCGGGTTGGAATAAGAATTCCTTTCCGCGGCTGTTATCGTAAATCGCCATCGGAAAAGGAGGAGCGGAGATAAATCATTTGCGGAACAACACCGAATCCCACTGCTAATTATTATGAGAGCAGACGAATAAATGCAGACTAATCTCGAGATACAAGATATTTCAAGCTGTCTATCCAATCAGAGGATCTATTATCTAGCAAAACGGATAAATTCCTTCTTTCCAACGTAAATACTTTAATTTTTTATTATCGATGGATATTAATTAATATAACAAATGTAGAATTATCCAACGACACGTGGAATATCGAAATAAAATAATTCTATGTCTTCATTTGCATACGATTTCTAATTTACCGTTTCGAAAATGTCAAAGACATTATGAGAGAAAATCTTCGATATTTTTAAAATATCGTCGAGTGCAAAGGATTAAAGTAGTACCTTAATTAATACATAAACTTAAACTATTTAAATTGCAATTTATCAAGTTTCATTTATTATCGAAGTCGTATACTCTGCATCGAAATTAACACTAAACGTACCGCTCGTTTGCACTATTCTTACCACGAAAACAATTACCCGTATGTGCAGAATTTTTGAAAAATGAAAAGCAAAAAATTGAATAATCAAATGATATAAGAATTTTCAAAAAGTCAAACGAGCGAAAGAAACAACAATGTATATACAATTATAAAGTCAATTTTAAAATCCCTGCTAGGTACGTATAGCGTAAAATATACATCCCTTCTAAATCCAGCAATTCTCCAAGAAGAAGACATAATTCGAATACGGGAGCATACTCTTCTGTCTAGAAACGATAACATAAAATACATCGGTTGGGTGCGCGTGTAAAAAGATGAACAGCGGGAATAGCATCTACCATCGATAAGCCAGGTAATAATCCCCCCTCCTCCACCCCTCGTTCCATATCCGCGAACCGTTCCCGCCGAGCGCGCCACAAATCGTCGGTAACGTTAAAGTTGCCGCGATCACATATGAAAGTTTCAACGCCGGATCACGGGCGAGCGTTTCTCCTCTATTGACACTGTCAGGACACGGGGCGCGTGGGCCGAATGCGGTTCACGGAGGAAACGGAACGACAAGTGGACCGAGCACGCGAGAGGGAAAGAAAAGAGAGGAGGAGAAAAGGTGGAAGTAGCGTGGAAGGAAAACGGAAGGTTTCATGCCGCAACTTCAGCGACAAGTTTAAAAGGAAGAGCTAGTGAAGAGATTCGGTAAGACGGGTCGCGCTGTTAGCTTCGCCGCGTCTCCCCACCCACTCGACGATTTCGTCGACCCGACGACCCGTCGCTTCGAATCCCCGCTCGATCCATCCCCACTCTCGCAAATCTACGCGCTACCCCCACTCCCGACCCCTGTCCCGTGACTACCCCCTCCCCTGGCCGCATGCCCGTACGAAATTCAATCAATGCGCTAACGCGCAGGTCTCCTACGACCGTGCAGACTTTGCTGCTTTGCATCCCTATTCTTCGCCCCTTTTTTCTTCCCCTTTTTCCTCCTCCTTTTTTTTCATCCTCCTCCGGAGAAAATCAACGCGCGGTTATCGTTGGTGATTCGAGGATTCGCGAAAGATACCGATCGTTCGAGGTAAGGGAGCTCGGTACTGTCGCGTACTGTTGTTCGAATAAACGCGGTACCCGGATACTCCACTCCATCGGTACCGTTCATTGCTCCTCTTTAACGGATGAAGTTGACTCGACCACCGTGGTATGTACGGCATAGCAATTTCGCTTAATCGCGACTTATAGCTCGATGCTAAAACCCTGGCTACTCGATTTTATGGTATTGCCAGGCACTTTTTAACGAGCCTTCTTTATGTGCAATTGTTTCTACTTTTTTTTGGCTGTAACTTCTAACCTGATTCCTTTTTTTTATTTCGAGCTATTTGTTTGTACGAAATTTCTGTCGATTATCTTTGATAAACAGTCTCGAGGTTTGGGTTTTGAGTTAAATTAAATGTTGTTGAAGAATTATATATTTGAACAGTAGAATTTAACCACGTCGAAACGATATTTTTTATTTTTATGCATATAGTAATAATACGAATTGGAACGTATGCAAATATTAAGTTAATAACCTCAAACTACTGACGTAAAATATGTATCATGATACAAGAGTGGAGACAAACAACTGGCCTGGGAACACACTGATGGGGCCATCCCATGAGACATTCCAAAAGTTATCTTGGGATGCATCGTGCCAATAGTCGCGACAGGATTAAGAAAGAATTATGTTTATTAATTATAAAGAATTGAGTTTTAGAATATCGTAAAATTTATATAAATTTTTTGCACTTTGCAACCTCTGAACATAAGAATAATTTTAGCGTAGTGTAAAGATTCGCGACAAGTTGGAATTAAATATAAAAAGGGCATAATTTATCGAGAGAAAGAAAGGAAATCAAAATTAAACAGGTGTTTTAAATGTATCCTTATTACATTCCAGGAATAGAAATGGAACGTTGCCAGAGATAATTCATGGACATTCGTGCCAATAATTATCCACGTCGATAGATAAGGAAGCTGGTCCAAGCAAATTTGAAGAATCGAAAAGCTGATAAATTATAGAAGAAGAAAAGGGGAAAAAATTCATTTCCATTAAATTACGATCGGAAGCCGGGAGATCCACGTAGGAGCTACACGGTACTGTGCCAAATCGCTATCGACCACTCATTAATTTCGCAACAAGTAAAAAATCAGAGGCTCGCCAGATATACGTTGCACTATTGTAGAATTTATCGAGCCAACCACGTAGAGTCACGCACACATGCAGCACCAGAGCTTTTACATACACGCGTATTACCAAAACTGCAATCGGGGGTAGCCCCAATAATTTAGACTTTGTTGAGCGCTCGAACTTGCGCGAAACCTGTGCCAAATTAATAAGAGAATCGATTGATGACGCGATAACTTCCGCAAAAATACTTTTAGAACGTTGGTAATCGGGCTGAAATGTAACGTATCGATTCACGGGATACTTTATGCGTGTGAGTGTAATACCCTCTTTTTCGCAGTGATACGAATCGTTATTTGCGCGACAGCAATTGCGTATCCTCTATTGTTGAAACGTTCGCGAAATACGAATGTTACATTGCAGGAAGCTGCTACAATGCAAAAATAAGAGTTTACACTTGCCCCGTAATTTTTCGATCTTTATTGTTTTCTTTTTTTCTTCCGCAATTTTTATGTTTCTTGTTTGGAATTATTGTTGTGCGAAAATTCAAAATCTAGAGATCGTACAAAATCGTGTGGGAAAGTAAATAGTAAAGAAAAGTATTACTCGTTGAAGATTTATGATAGAGATTAGAATATATATAGTTTTCTAGTAATTTTATATAGTGAAAACCTGAAATTTGCAAAACGCTTTTCGTTTATTTAAGAAAACCGAGTCTAATCTAATTTATGCTATTAATTTAATTTTGTATTTTAATAACTACACAATTATAGTGAAAAATTCTCCCAAATAACGAGACGATTAGCGTGAAAAGAATCTTGGAAATAGTAATTTCGTATTTTAAGAAATTTTTATTAGAAATCTATAAATTTCAGCTATAAGTTACACTAATAAACACCCTTTTCGCAAAAGAAGTATTCAACTTTTGAAACAAACGTATTTCACAAAAGTTGTATCTATATCTAAAATTGTGAATAATTTTTTAGAAATATTAACTTAAAAAAGACACGGAGTGGCGTAATGTTAAAATCCTGTTTACTACTGTACAAGAAGACATATTTTTTCACGAAACTTGTTCTAGCAGCATCATCAATTTTACTGCTTCTCGAACATCTCACTGTACACAACCACTTTGTTTTACAGCACCCATGTGATAGCACTAGAAAGTGGTGTACGTGTATTGGAACAGGTATGTACAAACTACACTTGCGCTTTTAAAACTAGCTAGACTATGTACGGAATTTCCGGGATGAAACTAAAACCTTATTACCAAAGTATTCACGGAATTTTCAAGACAGAATCGCGCCAAACCCCGGCCAAGACAAATTTTCCCGCGACTAGCATACTCAATGAGAAAAGAATAGAGAAGGTGAACTTTTGAATTACAGGCTTCATCAAATAACAGACTGCATTCCGAAAGAAGTTTACTATAATCAAGAAAGCTATAACAGCTTTATGTTGATGAATCGAGCCCGCATTTTTCTGCACAAAATATAGGACTATATTATTTGTTCTTTTACTCTCGTTATTTCACAACTTCATTTGTAATTTCATAATTTAATTTGTATTTTACGTTAGGAAAAAATAATGCTACAAATTGCAGAATAAAATTTATATTTAATATCTCACGATTTGCGAGATTTTAATGTTTATTTTTCATCATTTGTCAGTAAATATTTGGAAAATAATATTCATCGGGTGATTGAATATACAGGTAATTAAGGAAATAAATTAAAAAACCTATTAATATGTAAATTTGTAAAGCCTCAACTTCTGAAACAATATCTGTATAAAATATTTTTAGTTACACGAGCTAAAATTACGCTGACCCGTGTGATAAAAATAAATGTAGAAAAAATAGATTTTTCGAAAAACAATTTTCGATACTTTAAAATCGTTAAAACTCTTGTCAGTGTAAATAATATATTGGTAGTTTATTAATAAACCATCAGTCCCAGTAGAAACAGAAATTTAAATAATAAGAAGATCCACTATCTCGTTCTAATCTAATTCAATTTCTCTCGCGAAATATATGCAAATTAGTGGCAATTATTTACACTAACAAAATAGATTTTCGTGCGTACGTGCTGGAACTAATAGTCGTAACTGGTTTCAATAACACCGAACCTAAGTTCAGAGGCACGTATAAATTTTGCGGTTAAAAGCGCGATAACGTGGATTAGAAAATAAAATAACGAACAATATCACCTCGTCGAAGTTAGAAACACGGAAACAACCAAAAATCGATACAAATACAAAAACTTCCTTCTTCGCGAGATACTTTACTATAATTAAAAACTAACTACAAAACAACTTTGAAATTTAAAAAAAGGAAGAATTAAAAATAAAATTTTATTTTTAATCAAGATTCTTCCTGCTATTGATTTTTATATAGAAATAATTGAATAATCAAATTATGACGTAAATCTGTTACACTAATACACACTTGCCGTGTAACAAAATGTGCTTTCAGTGATCTATTAATTAACGGAACGCGTGATTCGTACCTTTTCCCTTCGCCACGGGAAAATTAATTAAAATGGGCAAGATAAATGAATTAGAGAAACATAAAGAAAAGGATATTGAGAGAAGTAGGGTAGGATAGTCGGAAAAAGTATGCGAAGTATATAAGTTAGGCGAAGCAATTAGAAAACGCGAGTGAAACTTCAATAGCTGATAAAAGTCCTTTCCACAATCTTGTCGAACCCATACTCGGTTTAAAGTTCAAACTGAATTAAATATACATCGAACCCACTAACACAATTAAATTTCGTATCTCGATCAGTTCAGTGAGTTTAATACCCACGTGAGCAACCCCCTGCCATACCTATATACACCAGTAATATACACGTGGTTTTCCACGCTCTATTTTTATTGCTAAAACATAGTTAAAAATTTACTCCAAAAAATTACTCGAAATTCGATTCTATTTCTACATTTTTTCGGTCGGTAACGCGTCCACGTTGACGCGTTTTTGTTAAATTAAATTACACCATAAAAGACTGTATTTCATACGCGAGAACTAGAAAGTATGCTGAATTTTTGCGGTTCAATTTGAACATACCCAATACGCTATTCCGATTGGAATTGGAAGAACGATAAGAATCGTAACGAAGGAATTATAGCCGAAGAGTTATAACTAGTCATTCTTGCAGACTTCTTCGTTTTCATACCTCCCTAATCAGTCACGCACCCTTGCAAATGAATATCAATACTTTCCTCATAAACTAGCGATCATTTCCTATAAATTAAGAAATAGTTTTATCAAATTTTTATCTATAACTTTTTATTACTTTAGCGCATTCGCTAGCAGCGTCGCATACGTGTGACATACCGATTTCTATTCAGAGCGCCACACGTGTGTCATCAATTTTTGTTTTCACGGTGAAAGCAATCGAAGCCTGTTTCCAAACTGGCGAATATAGTTGAGGTATATTTTAGAGAAATGTGAAAAATGTGTCACGGTTTATGGTCGGCACGTTTTATTCGCAACGTGTTCGCGAATGAATTAAGAATACTTGTGTAACCTTAAGTAACGCGTTACTATATTTAATACGTTAAAGATACTACTTGGTACCGAAACACGAGAGAAGAGTTCAAATTTTTATACCAAAATTGAAGAAGGAAGCTTATATTTATTAAAAATATCGGAATATTCAGATTCTAATAGGATATTAGAACAGTAATAAAACGAGCTGTTTAAATATTAAGTCTAAACAGACGAACAAGTTGCTCATCAACCCCGACACTACCAATTTTTATTCACATCGCGCCACTCGACTACCCTAGACACAACTCAATACAGATCATGAATAAATAGTGACACTGTTAGGCTGTATTCACAGCCGAGCCGCGAAGCGAAGTTTTAACGAGCATGGAAATAAAAACTCTTTCGTCAGAAACTTTCTAATTAGATAATGAACAATAGAAAACGCTACATTTAAAGAACAATCCGTTTTAAGGAACATTGTTGCTAGCAGAAAAAGATAGACCCGCGCAGGATGCGCGGAAGAACCAGGCTCGCGACGAGGCTCGAAAATGCTGCTCTTCCTCGAACCGGATGATAGAGCAACCGATACACGTAGGAAATTGTTAGCAGAAAGAGAGCGAAAGAGAGACTGCGCGATAAAGAGAATATTTCATTACACAGCGATGAAACGTCGAACGACGTGTTACGAGCGTAGGCGTTTAAACAGGAGCAATTCAAGGGAAAACACACCGATACCCGAAGCATTCTCTGCAAGTGTTGGAGCAAACCCCTAAAGGATTATCGATTGCAACGATAGCAGGCCGATGAAAGACGTAAGACTAGGCATTTTAAAATACAAGACGATTGTCTCAAGTGCCCGATACATCTCGCCTTTCAGCTTCGGGATCTGGCCTTTCACGAGTTCCCAACAGCTGAGTCAGACAACCTGTCTGCGATACGAGCCTCGCCTCGTTCACCAGGCCCCGAGTGCAGTCTGGGAGCAAAGATCAAATGATAGAAAGGAGCCCACTTCTGGGCGAACCGATGAACCGATTATGATACGAACGAGATCCGACGTGAAGCTCGGTTCACGAGATCTACCGCGGAAAAACGCGGTCAGGCGATAGGAAACCGTGAAATTATTGGCATTCGATCAATCCAGATTAAATTCATTAACGTTCACCGCGGATCGTCCGATGAAATATCGATAGGTTTCCTTGGTACGTCTCCAGTTAGTTGTTTCCCTTCTGATCTCGCGAGTTAACGGAAAAAGGATGATTTTATGTAAAGCCAGGCTCCACGTGCGCGTGAATCGGTACAATAGATCCTAGAGCCTCTTATGCTAAACAGCTGAAAAGGAACGAATGTTCCGGATAAAAGAAATCTGCGAAACAACGAAGATCTATCGGATAGCGAGACGACGTTTAGGTAGAAAATTGTTGGGAGACTTAGCGAAGTCAAGGTCTCTCGAAAACTGGCCTGATCCTAAAATACCACCTGGTACATTAACGTGACCCCTGCCTAATCAGCCGTTCCTGTTTTCATCCAGACTAGCCAACATTTTGCGTCACCGTGCAGAGCGAACGACACAGGATATTACAATCCAACGTTACTCTCTCGTGCCTGCTCGTATCCATCCGAGTTAAGCTTACATAAGAAGCGTGTAGCTATTCACGAGCGAAGACATTCGACGCCTTTTTGCACGCGGTGACCGGCCGAGATCAACGCCCTCCGACACCACACGAGATTCTTTCACACGTGTACGAAACGCGATCCACCATCTCCTGGACTGGCTAAATCTAACCGATATTCCAACGTTTTACCCTACATAGAAAACAGCCAAGGCTTCCTTGCAAACCAGTATCTAGATCAGTTCCCGATCCGTTCGGGAACTAGAAACTAGTAAACGGAAAGAAAGAGCCAGCCACAAGGAAACGTAGACCAAGGAATGAAACCGGTGCAACGTGGTCTGAAACTCTCGCGAAACGTGGTTCCATTTGCCAGGCTGCAGTAAACAAATGCCGTATTTACTCAGAATTCCCTTTTAACCCAGACGCAGATGATCCAGGGAAGCAACCACGCAACTGACAACATCCGCTATCCGCAGGCCCGATCTGGCCGCTCTGTATAACCGAACGTCGAAACTCGGGGTGGATAACTCGCGAATGAATGGGCGAAGAGATAGAATGGAAAGGTGTCTGTCGGGTTAGGGTGTCTGTCGGTCCGCGTACCGAGATCACGGGTCTCCGTGGTAACAGCACACTTCCATAGGTGAGACACGTCTTGATCACTATGACGAAACACAATATTCGGCAACGTCACGCGGGGATACGTCACGCTCGCGAGAGGTCGTGCCGAGTCGGCTGGCCTGCCGGCTGTTTACAGCGCGAGGAACCTCTGCGGAGGATCTAGGGGTCCTCGGATCAGCTGAACGCGCCGCGAGTGCCACTGAACACCGGTGGTCCGCGGAACTGTCACCGAACGGTAATCATCTCCACGTGTTCCAGCAACACGACCGACCCCGGGGGACGCGCAGTTCTCGACCAAACGGTGAATCAGGGGAAGCGGAACGCGTCGCTCGCGATCTACGTTCTGCGACATACTAGCTTTCGTAGCCTCACGCCCACCACCCTCGGTCGGCGTCGCTCCCCTTTCTCCACCAGCGACCCCCACCCTCACCCTACAGCTCTTGCCAGCCGTCTCACCCTCCTAGCCCCTGGTCTAACGCGCGACACGACCAGCAACCCCCGCGTCGAGGAACCGACGTTTTCGCAGTACCGCCAACGCCACCAGCTGCCGATTGGTCCACACCAGTCTCCACTGTCGTCCCGTCCTGCCGAGAGATCTAACCGTGAATCAATTCCTCACTTAACTTTAAGAATCGCTTCTTTTCCATTGCTCGAGATGCATACCCGGCAATCCCGAGGACGTTCGCTTCCGGCTCGAAGCCGTGGCACGCTGTCATTTCGCTAGTGCAGGTTTAATACACGGCTGGAAGGAGTGTCGGAAGGGACCTCATCACGTAAAAACGAGCACTGCGTGGTGCACTCGACTGTCAGCTCCGGCTACTGACCTGTAATGTCGCAGCTGCAATAGTAATTAAAGTCGCGCCATGGAGATAAATAGATGTTCGAGATTAGGTTCTCCGTTCGGTGAGATGTCCATGTTTATTTAAGAGTTCTCGTGGTCCGATTATCCGCGGACATACGCAGACTTAATTTCCGATAATCGTGGAATACGTGTAACACGACGGAGGTCGCTTCGAATAAAACGCAAATTACTGGAAACGTGGAGGAATAATCGCAGAGTGAGATCCGTGGTTCACGATGAACTTGGGATTGATAGAGGTAAGTGGGTGTTATAGTTCTCGTTAATCACGAAAGGAAAAATATTTGGAGAAAAATAATTGCTAATGAAAAATACAGACCGATAGACGTGTACGAGAAATGTAGTATAGACACGTACTGTTTCAGGTTAAAATAATATTGTAAACGATTAGATAAATAAACATCTGCCGCGTTTGTTTGTTTTAAATATCGTACGCGAGGTTTACGAACGATTGGAAAAATATTGAATTTTTTCCAGCCGCGATACGAGAACTACCTACTTACATAAGTTAACTAGGTCAACGTTAATTCTAACTGAAAAAACAGAAGGTTTAAAGTTTAATATCCGCAGTCTTAATTTTCTCCGTTAATTCTGTTGTTATCGCGTTTTATTAAATTTTTATCGGATTTTATTTAAATTTCATTCGACGCGATTTCACTCTGTTGTAAGTAAGCGAAATTTTAATTACGGTAGGTTAATCTCATTTATCGGTAAATCAAGATATATGTTCCGGCACGTAAAACACATTGGCTACGTGTAATAGACTGCGAGTGTGCTCCGCAGTACGAAATTGAATGTGATTGATCTTTTCTACTCTGTCTGAAGTTTCCAGTTGACCCCGATGCGTGCTAGCGGACTAATCCACTGAATGCTAAAAAATAGAGGGGATCAAAACGTACCGAGCTAATTGATCAATCCTCAACCATCCTGAATAGCACCTGCCTATGTCTAAACCGTCTGAATAGACCGGAACGTGTACACAAGTCCAAAATAGCCAGTTGCAGTTGTCCCGCTAAATGCAGCAGCAACAAATTGCTTTGGAATAACACGACGTTCGTTTTACATGACAAATACCTTCGCGAAATTCGCATTATTCCCTCGTGCCAGTTAATTACAAGACGGTTAATCCGTTACTGTTCAAAATTGAAATGCACTAGGAAAGCGTGAAAATTTGTGTTAAAGAAAAAAAGAAAAATTAAAGAAAAGTTAAAATTTAGAAAAATTCAAGAAAATTGAAATTGTTTAAAATTTGAAATTTCAAGAAGTATTTTATCGATTCTATTCATCGTTACCAAAGAAATGAAGGAATACTAGTATAATGATCGAACATGTATCGAAAGGAAATATTTGAAATTTGGAAATGAATTTGACATGAGATCTTATTATAATATAAATTGCAAGGTATGCTACACATTTCTGCACATAACTATTTTACTATAACGTATTATAACTTAAGTTATAATACAAGCATATAATAACCAAGTTATTTGCAATAATTTGCTACACCAAAACTTTCTTGCCATAAGTTTTTACAACCAATAATAACTTAGTTAATCAGGAACGAGATATTAACTTATCGTTAAACTAAAGAAATGACAAACATCGTGAAATTCTAGTCAATCAAACTATTTTAAAAATCACTGATTTANGGAACGAGATATTAACTTATCGTTAAACTAAAGAAATGACAAACATCGTGAAATTCTAGTCAATCAAACTATTTTAAAAATCACTGATTTAAATTTCCTAAGTATCTATTAAAATAATATCCTTACTTATCAATTAACAATTCTAAAGATAATTTACCCCATTCTGATACTACAATTTACTCGTCTATTATAAAACATATTTTGTCTGCAGTCCTATATTTCCCGAAGACAAATTTAATTCGTACACATTCCCCAACCGAACTGAGTCAGAATATCAGACAGAATGTTTGGTAGATAGCTATTTTAACCATCTTAATTATTTAATCCACAGGCCGCTACATATTTAACTATCCAGCAAGCTATAAATTCGTCACGATAATAAACTGCGCGTCGCTCTATTTCGACCGTGGTCACTTCGACGGCTATATAGAACCACACTCGAGGTTACCAAAGGATCAGAGTTAGACATTTCGCATCTCGCACCCGTCAACCCAGAAACCCGGAATTAATTCTCAACTGATCCAATCCCGGAGTCAATTAAACAAGAGAAACACGAGCGATCTTGTTCGTAGATTTGTCAAATCGTTCGATTTAAATTCGTCAATTCCTTTCGATCCTCCATTCAGCAGATAGCAAACATGCAGTCAGCTTCTTACCAAACTCCTTCGCTGGAGCTACTCCGTGTCTGAATGGACTTGAATGCGATTGATCGATTGCAAACACTATCGAACATTCAGAACACGTCTGATGCAACAGTTAGAGAGCTGTTGACAAACATTTTCTTTGAAGTATCGCTTGCAGAATGTGACGCAAGCCGGCTAGTCACCTATCCGACGATGCAACATCAATCCCGTCCTATTCACGGATGAGATATCTCGGGTAAAAGTGCCTAGACTTGACGTCTATATTTCAGGCACATCCTTTTGACGAGATATCTCGCGATTGGATGTCTACGTGACACTTTCAACGAGATATCTCGCGTCTCTGTCTCTTTCGTCGCTGCAACTGAGCGACGTCGTTTCGCGTGAAAGAAAAAATTGCAGAAATTTGTTTTCAAAAGTGCGACATACTCCTAGTTCAGTGTTAACCCTTCCTTATTCATAGATAAAACGTCCCGCGTAAGAGTGTGTACCTATCTTTACATCTACGTTCAATGGCACCGTTTGTTCCCAAAGTTGATGAACTTCTCTGAATTTTAAAATAAGGTTCGCTACATTCACAGTCGTTAACTTGGAACTGGAACGAAATGACTTTCAGATTCTACTCCATTCTCGTCAAGAACGACGAATTGTCTATTGATATGAAAGATTTCATTGGTACCTTTTATTTGATTCCATATTAAATAAATAGACTTCTATATGCGAAAGGAATTTCTATTTCCGGATCGAATACCATCGTACTTCGTGTATTAAGCTTGAAAATTCTTCATCCATATAGATTGCTATGAAAATGATCTCATCCGTAAAGAACCAAATATCGAAAGTTAAATATCAATCAAGTACGATGACAGTAAAATTTTAGGAAATTTTGAAAATAAAATTAATCCTTTTAGCCTGTGAATTGATCATATAGCGTCTCGTCTTTTCATAGTGTCTTTGTTTCTTAATATTTACAAATGAATTTTGTGGAGAAAAAGGAAAATGTTAAAAATTTGTATTTAATATTAAAACTACCGAGCAGTAATATGTAGTTGAAAATAAAATATTATACCGAATGTAAAGTATTTATTAATATTAATTTTGTCAAAAGTATTGTTAATAATATTATATTTATATCTATATTTGGTTTATTCGTAAACAAAATTAATTCGTAAACGATTTTACGTTTATCAGTCAGCGAAGATTCAGTTTATTTAATTTTCCTATCGATTTCGTATTACGTCTTCCACTTTTATCGTCAATATTATCTCAATACGTTTTCGAATATGATTTCCCTACCATAACTTATCGAGAAGCCCAAAAATTCTTTCACTTATGCTATAAAACTTTCGATAATGCTCTTAAAGTTGATCGATACAGACTTCTTTGAATATCTACGCTGCTATTGGAACATATAGACACTGAAAATTGAAACGAAGACCAATATTGTATCTCGCAATATATAACAGTGAATATATGTATATATCGAAAACCTCATTAGCCTGATTTTTCCATTAATAAAATAGTCATTATACTTTTTAATCTGTATCATCCTTCCATTGCAATTTTGTTTCTTTCGATATCAATATTGAATATCGATACTGAAATATAAATACCACTTTCATTACTTCTATTATTCTTAAAATTTTAAACAAAATAAGTATAATATCACACAAAAAAATAATACATCGTCATAGATAAATATAAATAAAAATTTTATTCAAATTTCCTAATTAATTTCTACTGCTTCAATTTTCTATTTAACAAAACTATTATTCAAAACGCAAAAGCTAGGTGAAAATAGTAGAATTAAAACAAGACGATAAAATAACTTTTAACAAACGACACGCAAATAACTAAATTTAACTTTCCATAAAAGGATAATGGCAAATGTCAGTCGGATAATTTTTATTTGCTATATTAATTTTGTCTAACAGAGATAGGAGAAAGAGATAAGTTATAAAATGGTTGAAAAAGAATAATTAAAAATATAGTTTCGACTTCTAATGAAAAGAACAAAACTGAAACGATAAGCAGATAATTTTCACCCTTCGGAGAGCACAATATATTGTGCACTTGACGATACGCAAGCAAGCAACGAAACTTTCGTCCAGACTGATTCCTTTTTTTACTGCGACAGGTATATGAAACCGGATTCGCTTCCCTAACTGCCCCATACCAGAGGAATCGCATTGAAACTCGTATCGTGACTCTTGAACGCTTGAACGGTAGTTGTACTTTATCATTTCTGGAACTGCAGTTCCACTCTGGACGTTTTCAAACTCTAACAGGGAGCGCTAATACGACCCTGGCAAGGATCCATTATTCGTGTCTTCTAACATGCACTTCCCGAGTGCGAGCACCTCTCAAAAATGCTATGTTAAAGCATACTAAACATTTTCTAAACTGCTCGCCTTATTCGGAACAACCTGCTTCCAGAAGCGAGAAATAAATTTTATGCGGAAAGATAGTTGGTGAAGAACTGTGATATCTTCTACTTGTTGGAAATTCAAGTACCGAGTAATCTATTTCTGGGAATATTATTTATTTCTGATACAAACTAGCGATGCAATAAATTATCCTATTGTTATTAAAAACATTATAATTTTCTTGGTTAATTGTTCATTTGTTTATTTGCGATTTTTAAATTACTGGCTAATCATCTATTGAATTTTTAAGTTTGATAAAACTTATTGCGTTAATTACACAATTACAGATTGGAATTCTAATAAAATTCCAAGCAAGAACATTAAAAAGAAAAATAATAACCATAAACATATATTCTAACATTATTTAAATTTAAAAATCATAGATCATCAATATGGAGTGAAAATTATCAAAATCAAACTAATTGTTTTCGCCTTTCAACTCGTAATAATTTAAACTTCGTTTAGGACGTGAACGCACGATACTAATTTATTCAATGTTTAAAAGCACAAGATAGTTTAACTTTAGAAATTACTTTACATACTAAAGTCCATATAAATTATCGAGTTACTTGTGGATCCTATTACAGACTAATACGTTTCCAGCTTACAATTTCCCAGCATTAAATATAAATCATCATCTCGTAATTAATCTAATTACCCTCACCTTCCACCCTTCTTAATCCTTTTAACAAACCAAGTAAGCATCTTGCTTACAAAACCAATATCAATTCATCAACTTCCTTCACTCTATCGATACACACATTTGAAGATCAATTTTCCTATCATCTCATCTATACATTAATTCAGTAATTTTATACAAATCCATCGCCATAAAGCGATAATAAATTGAAAGAAAATATCATCGATAATATGCAAACGCAAATGCTCCCCAATTTTTCTCGAATAGCGAAACACATGATTATCCATCTACCTACATAAACATACAATATAAACGCAATAATTAAATCACTTTGCATAATGAGTATCCTGGAAACAAAAGCGAGTTGTCAATCCGAACGGAAATGAAGCGGGAAATCTCTGAGCCACCCTCGAAACGCCAAGACTTCGGGCTGATTACGCGTTTCCATAACGCTAATCGAACGAGAATCGGAGAACGCAACCAGGCTGAAGCCAGACACGGAATAATGAACGTCTGGCACACGGTGTGAAAGGAGAAATTAATAAATCAGCGTTCCGCGATGGCACGCAGATCCATCCGGCTATCAGAACCCGTTCTTTTCACTCCGGCATCGCCCTATCGTTCTTTTAGTCCGGCCCTGTTTGTCTTTTTTCACTTCTTCCTCCATATTTGTCCTGCTCTTTCCTACAATCTTTTCCTCTCTTTACGTGTTCCTCTCGCTACAGCTACGGGATTTTTAAATGAGAATTTTAACGATCGACCTACATTTCTCTGCCCTATTTACGGTGTATCGCAGGCAATGTCAAACACCGCGGTAAATATACTACCACCAGCGACAACTGCCACGGCGAAAAAACGGGGAGAACGATGTAATTGCTAGTACCCCCTCGCATTGACGCCTCGGCCGAAAAATCGGGGGGCACGGGGGGCAGGGGAACACCCACCTAACGATTACCAATTCGACGACCCATTTCCGATACGTTCTTCTCGCCGCGGCCATTGTGCTTTTATTATCGTGCGGTTTGTCCGATTTTAATTTTTCACATCGTCGTCACGCAGACGATATTTGACGTGCAGGCTGCTCGTCCGACACGAATCGGTTCCATGTGGAGGCACTGGGGCAGAGAATCAATCGATACGTCGTTAACGAGAATCGGATAGGTTTTCTGCAGACTAAACTTAACCTTAAGCGACAGTGAACGACCTCGAGTGAACTTGGCTAACCGGTGTGCGTATATAGGTAGCCGGTTATGTTGTCGTACAAGCCAAGGTAACCTTATAATTTCGAACGTGCGTCCACCTGGAACAAAGTCCTGAACCTCCTCGTTGAAATGGAATTAAATTCATCTAGAACAGTCAAAAATCCTCTTTGTCTATGAGTAACAGCGAGATAACGTTGAAATTGGACACCCTGTATCGATACACGGTGGAGAATAATTACACAGAGCTTCTAGCATGAGTTTTTGTACAAGAAAACGTAAGATGGAATTGTAAATATTTATACAAATTGATATTTTATCTCCTATAGACGTTACAATATGTCTAAACTTAAGGAGAAAATAATTTAATAATCTTCCCCTTTGTTTATTGTATAATAAATTTATCATACAATTTTTAATACTTGTATATTATTGTTTTAACACAGAGGTCATATAATATCTAATTTTTCCTTAACCTAACAACTATGAAAATTTGAATCAACTGAACTAACCTCTCCCTAATATCTACACGCATAGAAATCTAATTAAATTCTTCTGAGCTTCATTTTCTTACAGATTGATAACAAATTTGTATATTCCATACCTTCACCCAAGATAACGACGAATCACAATCTCCTTTGTATATTTCTGTATTAAACAACGTAAATTGTTTTCTATTCTTCGTGTTATTAAACGCCTACGTACGTTCAAGTTGCTAAAATAATGCAATTTTCCAATCGCATAAAGTTATAAGCATTAATAATCGGTGTAATTCAATATTTCATAGTATATGACTATTGTATAGGGAAGTTTGTACGGAGTCCGTTTCCCGCCAAAACCGTACAACGACTGGACGACATTTGAATAAATTACTCGTAAACTTACCCTCATATGCGGCTGGACCAGAAGTTCATGGAGCTCCCGGAGGTCCGCCCTATCGATGTTTCGTATTGCTGAATGCTCCATTTCTCGAAGAAGTTCTTCCACTTCCCGAGCTCGTTGAACTGCGTCTGTTTGTGGCGCTCGACATGGCGTAGCGACTCGGGTCGAGATCCTGTCGCACAACTGAAAAAGAATAACTCGCATTAATCACTTTGTAAAACTTCCATAACCAGGAATAAATAAGTCTACGTCAATTCCGAACGAAAATACATTCGTATTACCTAACTTCTTATTATGCAAAACTAATAATTTTATTTAAGAATTTACTACTTGTAAGGATAAGTAGTAAATTACTCCTTACGAGTATATTTTACAGTATTTCATATAGCGTACTTTGAAATACAGTTCTCAAGAGTGTTATAATCGTTAATACTCGTGTATACATCGAGATACTTACGTAAAATAATTAAAAATAAATTTAAATAAATCGCGCAGGTTTTCCAACGATCCGCGTGTTAAGCCTACCAATAACGTACTAAACGTATTCGCGGCAAAACACGCTAGTTCATCGCGAGACCTTTAGATGTCCCATCACGTCACGGTACAGCGAGCGGATCGTGTGTGTCGAATGGGACGATAGCTTTGTTTACATTACCGACGAGAGAAAAAGGCAAGCCCAGCAGTAGGAAAATTACCAGCGTTGTTATACCGAACCGGTTTACTTACCATGAGATGGGCAACTTCGAGGAGGTCGCCGGCTAATTCGATCTCGCCAATGAACATTAATTGACAAAGCCGCATCTTTGTTTACGCCGCTCTTAATCTTAACACGTGAGCTACACGAACCCACGTGCACGTTTATGTAACACAAGAGAGACGCACGAACACATCGATCCGCTGGTGGAGGTAAACCGGCAAATTTCCGAGCCTGTATTGCATTTTGTTTATCAGACTAACACGTCAGCCATCTTGATAATCGAGAATCAAGCGCTTGCGCCCTTTTCCCGGGTAAAATGAGGGCGCGTACCTCTTCCCTCAGGATATAAACACGATAAGAGGTAGAGATCGTAAAGCGAGCGAAGATAACATGACCTTGAAACAAGCAGAAGTAGGCAGCGCCATACCTTACGGAAACTACTATACCTTGTGTCGATAAAGTAGAGATTCAATGTATCGTGTAATGATAATAATAAAATTTTATACCGACAGAAATTATACGTCATTGCAAAAGGAAAAAGAAGATATTAGGTTGGGGAAGAAGAAATCCATTATTTTTATGATTTTCAATGAATTTCTTTTTCCTTAGCCCAATATAATTTATTGTTGGGAAAAAGGAGATCCATTATTTTTGTAATTTTAAATAGATTTCATCTTTCCCAACAATAATAGGCTGAGGAGAAAGAAATCTATTTAAAATTATAAAAATAACGCATTTCTTTTTCCCTAATCTAATACAATTTAGGTGAAGAAACAACTGCGAGCCCCAGTTATGATTTTAGATTGGAAACTTATGTTCTGCTTCAAAGTCATAGATTGCGCTGAGAACGGTTTCTGACTTCATCATGTTTCTAGTGCAAAATCGTATAGATGGCGCTGACAATTGTTTCTCAATTATCATCAAGTTTCCAGTGGAAAGTCATAGATGACACTGACAACTGTTTCTGAATTATCATTAGGAAATTTATAATTTAGAAAATTGTATTAGGCTGAGGAGAAAGAAATTAATTATTTTTATAATTTTAAATGCATTTCTGTTTCCCTAAAGAAATATCTAATAGTTCCCAATGCAACTATTGAAAGAAGTAATAAATTTCGAAAGATAGCTTCTGTCGGTATATTACCGACACAAGGTATGTAGATAAATTAGAAGTCTGTATAAGAAAGTAAATATTTAAAAAATTGTTTTTTGAATTTACAGTCTAAATTTGACTAGTATAGCAATTTTATAGCTCCCTAGTAATTTCAAGTATGCCAATTTGCAAGAAATATAGAAAATCTTTGAGAAACAAACCTTTAAACGAAGATACGTAACAAAGAACCTTCAGAATCTATCGCGTATATAATTTCTAGAAAATTTGAGAACTGTATTTCACGTACTACTTCACGTAATATGAAACACGTGCATTAAGTAGACACTTCAGTAAACACATTCTTATCAATAAGAACGATAATGTACTAACGATACCTTTAAAATTGTCATACCTCTAAAATAGCTCGAAGACGATAATCGTCAACCGCATTAAGTATTTCTGCACGTGTCAGTCTTCCACTCTCTTGAAGTACTTCAATATCATCCAGAGAGTCCAAAATTTCAGTCACAGCACCTATGGAACAATTTAATCTATAGAAAATATTTGAATTGCAACATAAAATTAATATATTGTCATATTCTGGATTCCGAATTCTTACAAAATTCTATACATTCGACGACATATTGTCATAAAATGCATATATTAATAAGAATCGGACAAATTTCAAATTGCAACAAGTAAAACGAAATTAAATCCATGAAATAAAACAATCAAAGGAATTAATTACTCGTTTGATTAAAATATATATTTCAAAAAGCGAAAGATTTATTTAACAACCAAATAATTTCACAAATCATATCCAATATATAAACAACAAATATAACTCAGAGAAAAATGTAAAACAATAACAAAAATATTAATCGATAATAACATTATTTATAGAATTACTTCTTTTTCGTTTAATTAACTTATTTCATGTCACTTACATCCTGATTTTGTTTTGTTTCATTCAAAAGTCAAATATCAAATCAAAATCATACAAGCACCGTAAATTTAAACGGATAATTAAAAAAATCTGTACCTGTAGTTGTAACTTCATCATCTCCAATGTCGAAGAAGCTGTCGCCGTTAATTTCCGAATAAGGGATGTGCCATTTTGGCGACGAGACCGCCGCTTTCACGGCTTCCTTCAGTTTTCGTCTAGCATTGAATTTCTTAAGCTCTTCTATAGTTTCGGCTAAATGTATTCGGGCCACGCCCTTATCACGATCCTAGAAATGTGGTTTATTTAGGTATCAGGGTACATCAATATTATCGTTATGAATTACCAAGGTAACACAATTCTGTTCTCTAATGCGTGATAAATCGCTCGAGAAAGTTACCTCCGAAATTGGAGCATCGAACGTACTTATGTACACCTCCTATTAATTATTTCTCCTTAACCTCATAGATCATGAACTCATAGTCGACATCATTACAGCCTCATCGACGGTACTCTCGATTGTCAAAAAAAAATACCAAGACCGACGACAAATCCATACAAAAATTAAATAATTTGTATCAGGTAAAATAACGCGATTATTCGAGATTTGGTAAAAAGGAATAAATTCGAAAGAGATCTCAGAAATATTACAAGAAGATTCCAAAAAGATTCCAAGAGGCTTTCAAAAATATTCTAGAAAGATTTCACGAAGATTTCAAAAATATTCTAAAGCGTTTTCAAGAATATTCGAAAAATATTAGAAAAAGATTCCAAAATAATTTCAAAATGGCTTCAAAAGGCTTTTAAACGTATTGCAAGTTGATTTAAAAAAAATCCTAAAGGGCACTCAAGAATATTCCAAAAATATTGCAAATAGATTCCAAGGGACTTTCAAAAACATACCAAAAAGATTCCACGAAGATTCTAACAACATTCGAAAGTGCTTTCAAGAATATTCCAAAAACATCGGAAATAAATTCCGAAAAGATACCAAAAAGCTTTCAAACGCATTCCAAGAAGATCGCAAAAAGATCTCAAAAGTCCATGAAAAATATTCCGAAAACGTTATAAAAACATTGCGAAATGATCGTAAAGGTTTCCGAAAAATATCGCGGAAAGCTCGAAACTGGATTCGAAAAAGCTGGCAGCAGAATACGGGGGATAAAAGAGGGAAAATCAGTTGCCGAATCTACAGGAGGCAATTTGTTCGAACGCAGAGCACCGGAAAAGGTAGGATGATTAAGCCGATTTCTATGGAGTTCTTAGGACTTGAGCTGATGTGCAGTCACGTTCAAAAAACTGTAACTGGCACAGGGAAAAATATACACCGCTACAGTTATTTTCATTAACCGGTGGAACTTTGCCCCTGCTATAGCGATCGATAGCCCAGTTGCACGTGTATTGCATCGATATATGGGGTGGCTCCAAGCTTCGCTACCTTAGGTCACTGGCTAACTGTCGTGTCATATACGTATATTCTTACTTTATTACACCATACGCGGTGCACATGCGCGGCGTACATTCACCGGATATAATAACAGAAAATGAGGCCGTTTATCGAAAAGCTGATGCGTTATAAAAAGCAGCAGAAACAGCTCGGCGTCGCCTATTAAACAGAACTCCTTAGCCAGGAATGCCTGGGAACACGTGCCCGTTCCAAAACCGTCCGTGTACACACAGGCAACTTCCGGCCTCGGACTTTCACGGTTTCCGCCACGTCACAGCCTAATCTTCCCTGGTTCTTCGTCCAGCCAGCTGATGTCTAATAGGCCACCGTGTGCAGGCTGTTCGCCTACGAGACTGAAATCGAACAGCTCTCCTGAATTTCCCCTAACGAAAGCCTCCACGGCTCCGCCAAGTACACCTGTATTGATTTCGCTTTTCGACGTTCGAAAAGTTTCCGAGGCCTCGAAACATCCTCCTCTGCCGCCCTGTCTAAAGACTTTTCCAACGCCAAGTTGAACGCACGAGGAGAGAAAACCACCCGACGATCTTTCTCCACCCTGTCTCGGCCCTTTCCCACCCTCTCCCGAGCTACACTCCAAATTCCCTTTCGAATATTCCATTCTCCTCCCATTCCGAGCCAACCTTCCACGCCAAACTCGTCTCCGCGCTTTTCTATTCCATTTTCCAAAAAGTTCCCTACTTTTCTCAAGAATTTCGAATTACTTCGGCCAGAGGGAATGACGGAACTTTTCCGCGGCAAAGCGGCAATTCGCAAATATGAGGTTATTCGGTTTTCGAGAATTCGAAAATTTGGGACTACTCGGGTTAGAGACAAAAACAAAACTTTTTCATGAAAACTGAAAATTTTAAAAGACGTTTATTCGGTTATTAAGTATTCGAAAATTTGGAATCTCTCGGGTGAGAGAGAATACCGAAACTTTCCCGCGAAAACAGAAAATTTTCAAAGATGTTTATTTAGTTATTAAGTATTCGAAAATTTGGAATCACTCAGGTTAGAGGCAATAATAGAATTTTTGTGAGAATCGCAAATTTTCAAAGATGTTTATTCGGTTATTAAGTATTCGAAAATTTTGAATCACTCGTGTTAGAGGCAATAACAGAATTTTTCCGTGAAAAAGCGCGAATTTTCATAGACGCATTCATTTGGTTATTAAGCATTCGAAAATTTGGAATCACTCGTGTTAGAGGCGATGACAGAATTTTTCCGTGAAAAAGCGCGAATTTTCATAGACGCGTTTATTCAGATATTAACTATTCGAAAATTTGGAATCACTCGGGTGAGAGGACAACGTAATTTTTTAGCGGAAAAGCGTGAATTTTCAAATCCACGTTTAATAGGTTATTACGTATTCAAAAATTATGTAGAAACGACGTCGAGTTGTTAAATTTGTTTAAAATTCAAAGTTTCACGCGTCTGGAGAAAAATATTTTGGAAGAACAAATGTTTTAGAGTGTAGAATAATTTGCAACGTTTCAATCCGAAGAGAAGATAATGAAATATAGACACAAATACCAAACGTAACCATAGAAATCCTTCAACATAGCGAAACACGAAATTGGAACGAAATTTCGAGGAGAATTTGCGAGTAATTATAGGAAAGAATGAATCGTGGAATGAGACTCGGACCACAAAAGGCTAATCCCTGGTCCAGGTCCGATGCTACGCGACTGGACTTACTCTGAGCCATTTGTGGTTCAGCACTTCCTGTATGGTAATCCTGTGATTCACATCCGTTGTGAGCATTCTTTGGATTAGATCCTTCGCTGGCTCGCTGATATTGTCCCACAACGGCGTTTCCATCTGCAAGATTTACGAACAGCTGGTGAATTTATCGCGTCAGGGCCGGAGCACGATCGTACAGGGCCCGTTCCTTCGGGCCTAGACTTGAAAAAAAAAAACCGAGGAAATCATGGCGTCTCGGTAAAATTCTCTACCTGTACTCGTCCCCTGCAGATCGCTTCTCGCAGCCTGTCTCGGGAACCGACGAATGGAAGTGTACCGGTTAATAGGACATGGAGCAGCACTCCGGCTGACCAGACGTCACCAGGCTTCCCGTACTGTCTGCGCTGGATCACTTCCGGCGCCATGAAGTGTGGACATCCGACACGACCTGCACGATCAAGAACATCGTCAGACGTATGTAAAACACGCTGGCATATTCGGCAAACGTGGAAGCGAGCCGGCAGTGATTGCTTCGGAAGTTCGCAGTCGATCGTTAGGTTGGAAGAAACTTTAGGACTCGGCCGGAACTTCGTCGTTCGACTTCGAACGAGGAGTTCCATGTTCGCGCCAACTTCTCGCCTCGGTTATCAAACGGTTCGTAAACAAGCCCTCGTTCGCGCGACCGCGTTTCCGCGAGTTTCTTTCGCCGAGTGCAGCTTTTTCTTTTTTTTTTTTTTTTTTTTTTCCTCTTTCCGCGGGAACCGTACTAGAATCTAACCCAAGCGAGAACCTGACCAATTGTAGAACCTAACCATTTCAAGAACCAAACTTGAATACAAACCAAACCTAAGCGAGAACCAAACTTTAATGCGAGCCAAACTGAAANTTTTTCTTTTTTTTTTTTTTTTCTTTTTCCTCTTTCTCTGTCTATATCTCTCTCGCTCGTTGAAAACAGCACGCAGGATGCTAGAGGATCGATTTCGCGTAGACGGGCGTCGATGTCTCGCGGAAATTCTCCCGTATTCCGACGGAACGAACGGATTCGATCGTTCGAGGCTCGAGCGAAGAGGCGAAAGAAGAAAGCCGTGGAGGGGAGAAGAACAAGATGCGGGTAATCTGCATTCCGAATAACTTAACCCTTTCGTGGCCAACGGGACATGCGCGCCGCATTTGAATAATCGCTTTGCGCGGCTTCCCTCCCGCTATTTCGACTCACTTTCCCAAATCTTCGAGAATACGGTATATACCGGCACTCGAATTATCCGACGAGTGAGAAATTTCAGTTTCGCGGCACAATCGTCTGTATCGAAGTGCATTTTTCTATCTCCGTAACGCGAAGATTCGTCTGCAGTCGAGTGACGGTTTGTTTTACGATTTTATTATCCCGATTCGTTGCAGATACTCTCGTTTCCATTGTGGAATAAAAATATTTTCATTCCGTGCTTCCCAAGTTTCGTGGAAATTAATTTTTTGCAAGTACAGGGAACGTATCAAATTCGATAAAAATAACCGTGGTAATTGTTACTTCTCAAAATTCGTTTCTCTTTACTAGAATAAAAGACATACGGTTCTTTACAGAAAGAAAAAAACCGGAATCGATTAAAAGTGTAAATTAATCTCGCTTTCGTCTGTTTAACACATTCGCTACTGCGTGGTGAAGAAGAAATTACAACTGAAACTCGTGAATTATATTTCGAATCTTTTTCCAAAACTTTTGCAGCGGAAACGAGAATATTGAGCGGAAGAATAAAAATTTATTTTAACCATAGGAGATTCGGCAGGAATTAAATACTCTGACGGTGAAATAAAAAGCGGAATTTTAAAATGCAATTAATCATACGGATCTCCGAATGACTCACACGTGACGCAAGCAGCGAACGTGTTATCCGTGTCACAATCCGAATCCGAAATCAGTTAATGCTAGTTTTAAGTAGTCCTTGGTTCAAACTACCAGAGACCTCGGTTAAAAATAATCTTATCCAGTGGAAACTAGTTCCGATTGATTTCGAGTTTTCGCTGCAACGTCTGCCAAGGGTTAACGAATAGACAAGACGTGCTCGAAAAAAAGAAAAAAAATAATATACCTGGCCATGAAAGGGTTAAGAGTACCAGCAGAATGTCACGCAGTTGGAAGGCTTGAACGATCGAAACTCGATAAAGAAAGTATAGTTCTGCTCGTTATCTCGTGAATGCTAGATCGACTGGACCAGCTTGGGTATGTGTGATGCCGACTAAACGTATGTGTGGTATATTCAAATGCGAAACAAATGATACACATTCGGTGAGAACAGAGAACGCATGGCCGCATCTAGCACACTGTACGAGCATATCTTTTTTTTTTGTTCTTTTTTTTGCAAAATGGCAGCGTGCTGATCGCAGAAAAACGTATAAACAATGATCTAGGGCTGGCGTAGGTTGCAGAAACGGAACACGAAGCTGCAGAAGGTTGGGCATTGAAAAACGAACGTATTTAGAGAAACGTGAACGACAGGGATGCGCTTGTCAAGGCAAACAAAGCAAAAGACGACACAAACGCGCGAGACATCTTTATTGCATGTGTTTGTATCATTATCGTAGCATTTTGCGCACGTTCAAGCTGAAACAGAATACCTAATTATCTTCCCACTCGTTAAACATTCAAAGTCGAAAGACTACTGCACACGGAATAGCGATTTCGTTTTCCTCTAATAATACTTTCTCGAGAAACCGTCGTGATTCGAATGCGAACGGGAATTTCGCTATAATAAACACCTCGTCGAATTTCTCCATTGATTCGCTTCAAAATAATTACCGCGGGACTGGATTTAATCCTTTGTACTCCACTGGCGCCATTGCGGAGATATCGAAAATCTGCTATTGGCTGTTTAGTTTCATTCTCGATAGCGAAAACAAGAAAGCGGCGAAAATTGTTATCCGAACAAATTTGCGGATATTTCTAAACCTTTTGTAACCCAACAATGTTTTCATTCCCTCGGTTTCCAATTTTAAAGCTTTTCTTTTTTAACACTAGAACTTCCGATCTTTGATGCATACTAAAATCTAGCTCATGCAATTATTATTAATTAATATGATATAATGAAAATAAAAGAGCATACGTAGCTGTAACCCTATTTGAATAAAAGTTAATATAATTTTTGCCAGAAGCAGCTGTATATTTTCGGAAACCGCAAAAATAAAACTGTAACTTCCATGGTAGTTCTAGTGTCAACAGCGGAAAGCTTGCAGAAAGGAAAAATTTTGTTTCGCGGGGAAAAAAGAGAGTTTATTTTTGTAATATCCTCGGTTAGTTTCCTAGATTTATCAATGAAAAGGGAATTAAACGAAATATACGATGGATTGTTACAGTTTGTACAATGATTCCAGTGGAGTGGAAAGGAATAATATTTCTCTCCTGGAAGTAAAATTTGCGGTTTGAAAATATTTCATATCGCAAAACCGCGTTAGAGCTGCTGGTCGATGAAATACACGCGTTTTTAGAGCGCGAAGAGTTAAATTAATTAATTTAATTTCATTTCAGATTTAAATATCCTAATCATAGGTAGCAGAGACGAGCGTATAATGCGAAATTATATGCGGAATCTCGTTTAGGAAACTCGAAATCGCAATTATGAAAATATCCCGAGCAATTATAGTATGACGGCAATAAAGGCAGATAATTAGGCTTCTCTTTCTACTAAACCATCCTCAAACAGTATAATAAACGTGGCAGAAGTATCATACACATAGGAAGAACATGAAAAGGAAAGAAAACAAAGACGATTAAATTATACATATTGTACATTCAAGTAAGCAGAGTATATCTTAAGAACATTCACAGTGACAATTCGGTGTAAGTGTAATTTATCCTATATGTATATGCCATATAGAGCGAAAGAAAAATTCGTTTGTTACCCGATAATTATTCGTTCCGGAAATTTCGCAGGCAAACGAATCCGCGAATCAGAATGTGCTGTTTACGAAGTCTCTCTCGGCAAAAGATAAACGTTGCTTACGTTAAAAAGTCGGAGAAAGAGCTAATTAGCATATATATTAGGTAAAGGAGACCCCGTCCATCTCACCGAACTTGCACCTACCGGAATCGCGCGAAAATGCATAAAAGTGGGTCAAAATTATAATACACAGAGAGTGTGAAATATAACGTGTACAGCGTGAAATACGTATAAGGGAAATATATCAGGCTATATACGAGTCATACACGAATAAGAAAAAAGTGAGACCGTGCAACGAGACGGAGATGCCAATTTGAAATTTGAAAATCGAGTGGCAAACAAGGGACGGTACAAAAAGTAACGGATACAAACGTTCACGCGTGTAATTACCGTTGCGAAAAAAGGTAAAAGAATTCTGTGCCAAAAGTGACGTGCATGCTCGTGATATCTATCGTATTTTCTCGTGAATTTGATGAGAAATTACGCAGTGAAGCATCGTTGATAACGGAACTATTCTATCGACGAACAATTAACACTCGTCCGCTGCGTTTCGAATGTTCGCGCGCCGCGAATCCGCCATTGATTCGCACTACCAAGATGGCGTGCAGCAAGCCCGCGCGATACGAACCAGCCGCGCGTAATTCAGTGCGTTGAACGTTGAAAACGTGGCGAAATTCGAGCAGAGAAACTTGCAAAATTACCGGTCCGTGAAGCTGTGCAGCAGCCAGAAAATGAATTTTCACCGTTTCTCCCTGCGATTTTTCAGCAAAAGGGCGCAAAAGAAAGACGAACGACGGACGGCATTTGGCATTCATGGCAAATTGGGGATTAAAGAGGTAACGTGTCGTCTTAAATCGACACCGGGGCACCTCGAAACCGACTGTGCCGTTTCCTCGTAATTTCATCGCGCTCGTAAGTCACCCCTTTTTATCGGCGCGTTCAAATTTTCATCGCGAACGAACCCCGTTGTGCGCCTCGCGCTCCCAGGTTCGTCTGATTTTTAACGATGGAAATCTTGAAATTCGTGCGAGCACGTAACACTCGACTACGTCCTCGCTTTTTCCCTTTTCTCGTTTATCTCGGCCGCTCGCTTATCGATCCCGAAATAATTAAAGTTTGATCTCGTCCGAATCGGCGCACCTGGAATAAACTTTTCCACGGCGACTACGAAAATCGTGTTTACGAGAATAATGTCTGTTACAGATCGTAGGTAGAAACTGCAAATATCGGAGGTCTCGTTTTCGTTGCGTCGTTCGATTCGTGATGTCAATTCCGACAAAAGCGACATGGATTTGAAGGTATCGAATATCGCGTTGTCTATGACGTTTAAAATCGAGGTGAAAATCGTGCGACGACCGAACACAAGCATACGATCGATGTATTGTGTCCATGTGTGAGGCGCGTATCGGTGTTTACAGCTAGACACTTACGTACGGGTACCACGATGTGTATTCCTTAAATAATTGACAGAAAGTATCGACGACGTAACAGTCCACCACAGATAACAAACGATAAAACAAACACAAAGGCATACATATAGGCAGACACATAGAGACAGGCTAGTCTACCGCTACGAACAATGACGACACAGACAAGCCCAACAATCGGGCAATTTTCGAACGCAATCAGACCAAACAAGGAAAACATTGAAGAGTTTATTACGCGTAAAAGCCATTTGAAAACTGCAAAATTACTTCGGGATGGTCTCGTTTAAAATCATCCGACATGTGCACCTGCTTCTTTCATTAGTAAGAATCGAAAACCTTTAGCTTTTCCTAGTTTTATTTCCGTTTACCGCGAGATCAAAAAAAATATACAAAAATTCGCACGTTATTATTTTCTTCAGCAATTTTTGCCAAGTAGCGTAAGTAGTCCTTAATTCTTCATCCATCCGCTGCTCTTCCATCCATCTAAATTCGATAGGCGGATGGAATGGCGAAGAAAGCTATTGACGGTTGGAAATGGAAAAGGAAAAATCGTAATGAACCCTTCAATAATGGGACCCCTAGAACGAAGCAGAAGTGGACTCATTCGTACACTCTACAAAACGGGGCACGTCGACGACGGGGAACAGACGTAGCGTAAACAAAACCGGGAACCAATGAGACAAAGAAAAAAAACTGAAAAGAGGAGGAAAGAAAAAGAAAAGAAAACGAAAAAGAAAAACAGAAGAAAGGTGGGCCTTTCTGTCTTGTTCTTGAGATATTAGGCAGCTCGACGACACAACGTGTATCTGTCACTACGCGAGCCTGCACAACGATTTTACAGGAACAAACTACCCCACGTAGGTCAAGTGGAGTGTCTACGCAGACACTACGTGTTGTTCTGAAGCTGACATAATCGAACGACACGGGGGTAGAACGAATATGCGTGTGATTGCATCGAGAGCAAGCAAACCGCGAACGTTTTAATCGATCTCCGCGTTGTCTCCGGAGCATAACGATAGCAGTTGTCGATACCGTCGCGACTGGTCGCGGACAAGAATCGAACAGTCTTTTTTCCACCCTATCACCACCCTATCTGCTTTCCCGTCCGATCGTTCCCGTTCGACCAAACGATATTAGAACCGAGCGATTCTTTTTACGCGACCCCCACTGTTCCCCATCTCGTCTCTACCCCCGGTTCTCGTTATTATGCGGATGTGGCAGGCATACGAGTACCGATATTCTCCTCCGTATCGCTCACTAGCGAATCCTCGGCGTCGGTCAGGTCCTCGAAAGGGAAATTGCAGCTCGGAGACGTCAGCCCTATCGAAAGAACACAGACAAATAGGACAAGGATCGTTATCGGCGGAGTAATGTCGGGGTGTGCAGCATCTGCCATCAGATCGACGATAAGAACGTTATCGTCGTCGCCGTTATTCGTAGAGGAAGACAGACCTGTGTTTGTGTCATTGTATCAAAGAATCGAGGCAGAACGGGTCAGGCCAGGCCCTGCGAACGATTTTCCCGATCTTGGCGATTCTTTGGCCAAGGCGTGCCTGTGTCTGGACAATTCAACGTTTAACCTCGTTCACTCGCACGCTTGCCGAGGATAAACGGCTGTCTCTGATCGCCGTCATTGCCGATCTACGTTCCGCGTTTGTTTTCCAACGACTTCCTCTCTCTCTCGCTCTCTCTTTCTCTCTGGACACCGTGGTGCCTTGTTGTGTATCAAAACAGGGAAGGAAATTGGTCGCGGGGCGGTTAAACAGAGGTTCATCGGGTGCTGCGATCGGGAACAGCTGTTCCTCTCTTTCTCGCACCGGGCTAATCAACAGCGAGGTTACACGTGTTTTAGCTACTCCATTTAGAGATGGCACATATAGAGATGGGATCTACGGAACATCGATAAACACTGAGAAACGGGACCGTTGTGTCCAAGTGCAAATCGTGACAAAGAGATGGAAAATACAGAATAATTTTCTAGGAACACGAAGCTTCGTTTTCGGGCAGAAGATTGATCAGGGGTGTATGCACCGCGAGGTAGTCCGTGGATCCTGCGGGCCGATCGATTTCTTCGAAAAACAAAGCTTCGCGCAACGGCAACGCTAAATCGCGTTCCAGATCTATTCGTCTATACAGGATCGTGGAGTATCGTATATTATCGTTTACACGGGAAATCACATCGAGCAGTGTAACAATGGTGGGTCGATGGGTTTGCTGAACGATGTGGAGGAACGGTCCGAGTGGGGGTCTCTCGTCTTTTTCTCTCGAATTCTCACATGGGCTCGATAAAACAGCGACGCGAGTCGAACGAAAATGTCCGAGCTAACCGGTTAGAGACTCGTGGTCGAAATCTGAACGCGAAAAAAGCAAGCAAGCAAGCAGTGGCAGCTTCTAGAAGTACAGTAACGTGAGAGGGACACACGGATCGGGTTAAGATGGTAGCATAATATCGTGTGTACGTGAACCGTGTGAGTGTGACTGCGTGTGTGTCTGTGTGATACATATGGCATGATGATACAAGGCTCCTGCGGAAGTGATGATTAAAGGTTAGGTCAGGCTTACCCTCGTTGTCGGCCTTCAAGTAGAGCTGCCCCTTTGGGCTCAGACACTGCCGATACTCGGTGTAACACTCTGTATTCATTCAAACCAAATTTCAAGTTATCAAATTTTGTAATCAAGCGACCCTCTTTCCTCGCGTAGTCATTAAATGTCTACATAATCATTCTCTCTTTTTCCATTAGCATTTCTTTTCTCTCTTTGTTTTCGGACGTTCTCAAGGAAGGAAAGCTTTAAGCTCTTTCTACAGCGTAGCAGAGGAAACAAAAAAACTCGCACGAGTAAAATTCGAATGTCTGAGAGTTCATTTTACGATTATCATCCCGATTTATTGTTATCGAACGAAGATAAAATAATAAATTGTTTTACGAGATCGTTGGAACGATGGATCTCGTTGGAGGCTATAAAAATTCAGGTGTAACGACCACAAAGGAAGGTAATAGGCAGGAAATAAGATAACCGCGAAATAATTACGTAAAATAGCGAAAATCTGGCACACGAAAATCGGAAAACGGAGGGAAACAGGGATCGTCCCGAGGTAACAACACTGCTCCCTGTTATTCGATCGACTGGAGCAACAAACGGCTTTAATAACGTAGACGCGTTGATCGAATTCCATCGGAGTAATAAACATGGAAATTATTAATTTCGATATCGGAGGATCGGGCTGCCTTTGTGTGGATGCACGAAATGAACAACTTCGCGCTTTCCGAGATTCGTTAAGCAGTTCACCCAGAAACTCGCGAGCCCAAGAAGATGCAGCTTTCGAAGATACGAAGTTTGCTGCTCCACTTTTAAACCTAACTTTTCTCTTTGATATTTGCGTTCTTCGTATTGTTCGATGGTTTAAATTAGTTTCGAACTTGGAAGGCTAAGTAACACTGCTTCCAGCGGATTTAACATCTGCTTTGAGAGTAACAATTTTCTTCCGGTGATAATTCGCAAAAATTATTTCCTCCAATTCTCGTATTATTCGTGATTATCGAACAGATCTGTGACGAAGTTGAATCGAGTTGAAACATTAAAATAAGTATCGCGCAATTCTGAATTATTTTCGATAATCTCGCAGGTTCCTCGAATTTTCTGAAAATTATTAACGTTTCTTTTATTTCCTTAAATCTCTAAAATGACCAATGCTGTATTGAACCAATAAAATTTCAAAACTTTTCGATACGATGTTAAATTTCCAAAATCTACCAAATTATTAATCGAACATTAATCTAAAAATCTTTGAAGTTATTATTGCGATATTGAATTGCAACGTGATTTTAAATTTTCGTAAATTGTAGAAAACCGCTAGTCGAAAGTCCTGGTTAAATAAAAATATTTTTGAGGTAGATAAAAAGTTTTAGGTCAGCAAATTAATTACGAGAGGTGAAAGCATTGTTCACGAAGCAAATATTTTTGCACAGAATGCCCTTTCCCGACGATAATCTCATCACGTATTTGATCCTTATATCAAACTGAAACCCAACCGAGCACATTTAAACCGACTCTACGGTACACAACGTAATATCGTTATGTAACGAAATGTTCTATTTTTTTTTTACTTTATTGTGTAACGCATTTTACCAACTCGTAGTACCAAACGATATCTTTCCCATTGTAACAAGTTTGCAAAACATTTCGCACGCACCTATTGATAATGACACCAAACGTTGCGGAAGTTGGCAAATGTTTTGAAACCACTTTATACTATACACTGTTTTGATCTGTCTGGCAACATGTTACGTAACAATGTTTTCTAACTACGTTTGATCTCTACACGACATTTGATGGATAATACATAGCTCCAGTTGTACTACTACGAATGTACATGTAACGTGAAAGGTATTATTTAAATCTACCACTAGTTTTCTCACTATCTTCCTTTTCACCCTCTGTAACTAGAGCTTTATATCCTTCTGAAAAATTAACACTAACAGATTATAAATATTTACACTTTAATCCTGTGTATTACAATTATCTTTATTACCAATAAATTGATCAGTTAATATTATAATTGGAATAAAAATTAGAAATCAAGAATTGCTAGGTATATAGACTATTAATATCAATACAAAAGAATATAATAGTAGACAAAAAAGAAATAAAAGAAGAATTAAGAAGAGTGTTTTCCAATCTTTCATAAAAACGTTTGCAAAAGATATTAAAAAATAATGCCTCGAAGAGGACAAACTAAAAAAATATTTCTCAAACTTCAATTCTATTTTAATACCGAAATTTCATTCATTCTTAATCCTTTAATTACCTAACGCGATAAATCTCGAATCACACCCGGTCCGAAAAATTCCCAGGACTAAGATCTGCATAATAAAATACCCATTTTACAGTCTCTGCGAGAGTTTGCAACCCCTTAGGGGTCGCGGCCGAAAGGTTGCACGTGTTTATAGAGGGTTAATAAGTTCCATAATTCCGGAATGTAACGTGGCAGTCGTATCGCGCACGCAGCTGTAGATCCACCGTAACATTCCTTGGCAAACAACCGGATCAATACTGCACATCTTGTAGGAAAAATGTATCGCGATATCCATCCCAGTCGGCCTGTGACACGCAGGCGAGATAAAACTTCCCGGCAGTTGCATCGAAAACAAATTCAGCCGTGACTACTCGGACGTGTCTGGGCATAAAATGGAAAGGAAGGACGCATTGGTCCCGTACGAATCAGCACGGAGTCATGAATGAAGGTCCGACCACTCACGCATGAGCACCCGGCTTCAAGTGGATCGATTGCTATAACAAAGTGCATTTTATCAACGGCTCTTAACGGCGATACGATCGAACGTGTCGCGACGATTCCTCCTATGGTTATCACGGCACGGTTCCGCCAAGGCGAGCGAAAAGATGGCGGCGGGAGTGTCGGCGGAAAATGGAGGCTGTACAAGAAAGTGCCGTCCATTACGCCGTAATGGCGATCGCGGAAGCGATGCCAAGAGTGAAATTAATACCACGGCCGAACCTCGATTATTCACGCATCCGATTATCCGACCGTTCAATTACCGAACAATCTCAATGCCCGGGCTTAAGCGGAATTACAAAACGCAATTCCTGCATAAATTTGCATCCGCCGGCAATGACTGGCGTCGAGGGAATGCGCGAATCCTGGATTCCAAGATTTCGCCGGGGATGACAATCGAGTTGGCCGTTCGTGGATAATAATTCCTCTGCCTTTCGTGCGGGGCTTCGACTCTTGAACGGGGTCCAACAAAATTTCGTCCCCCAAGCACCGAACTCTGCATATGGTATCTCACTAAGGCGGGGGGTGCGTATATCGAATTTGGAAAATTTCAGTTTCACAGTTTCTCGGCGCTGATGTTTTATAGATGAGCGCAGTTCTGTTTGTTTTTCACCCTTTGTAGAGGAATGTTCGGAGAAGTGGCAGATGGAGGAAATCACGATGCATGGAATATACAGGGTGGTACGGAAATATCTTGGATTAATGTATTTCTGAACCCATTCTTTCTTTTCGTATATCTAAAAGCTAGTTTTACTATCAAGGGCTCGATGAAGATATGCAAATAAATTAAAATATATATTTCACGTTGGAATTTTGATTTAACAATAAAATTTAATTTTATATAATTCAATCTTAAATTCATTGCACTTTTCTGTCATTTTAAAATTTAATAGGCTCGATCGTAGCGTTCGGGTTTATTCAATTAATTATTACGCGTTTCGAGTACAAACTCTTGAAGTCTACGATTATCTTTTGTTCTATTATTTTTACTACGTTGTATGGTAAATCAATGGAAGTTTAATATCGTTACAGAAGATTGATAAATTTCGTTGTTTAAAAGAAAATTCACGTGGAAGTATTAAAAATTCGAGTTCGTCGAATAGAAACAGCACAATTGCCAGTGGATTAAGGTTGTTTACTTGGCGACGCGTAGAAAGTCCTTAATCTGCGTGAATATTGAAACCTTTGACACCTTCACAGGCCGAGTTAATCCTGCCCGAGGCTTACGCCTGTAAACCACGTCTTTTTCGAACAGCGTTCAAACGTGCGAATTGACGTCGGCGCGTCATCAAATCTCTGATGAAGCTAGCTTCAGAGCTGCTGAAACGAACACTTTTCCAAGGAAAACGAGAAACTGTGAAAAAGAAGGCAAAAAAAAAAGAAAAAATTGTAAAAGAAAAAGTCATAGAATCCACAATATTAATAATCGGTATATCTAATCAGAGATTAATTTTTCCTATAAGACGAGTCGATAAGTAAATTATTTTCTCACTCTGGAAAAAGAGAACAGAAAATCTCTAAATGTTCGTCAAAAGATGGAAACAATTTATAAATCCTGATTTCGTGGAATTTATCCATTTTCATCTTCCTCTAACAATTTCGAAGCTGCTTCTTTGCCTCGTCAACGATGAAATGTTTCAGAGGTACATCCTTTTCCATTTGGCCAAACGCATGAAAATCACATGGCGAGTGGTCTATATTGCAAGCTAGATGTTCCTATTCTCCACACTGAAGTTCACCCAATAACTTCTGTGTCACAGTCGCAGAATGTGGTCGAGTATCGTCGCGGAGGAGGGCTACTTTTCAACCGAGTTTTCCAGGTCGTTTGTTTTTTATGTCTGTCCATAGATGTCTTAGCATTTCACGATAAGCGATACCGTTGATTTAAATTAAAATTATAACTTCCTCGATATTTCAAATGCCACATTTATCACGATCAAATGCCAATTTTTAACACTAGAATTTGCAAACTGGTCAGGACAACTGGTTTCATATTCTCTGCCTTTAGTAGACTTCGAAAGTGTACGATTGTTCTTGATAACATTAATATTGGCAAGATTAATTATTCAATATTACTTGAATTTTGTATATCTGTGAGAGAAGAAATTATTCATCGGAATCTTTTATTTTAATTTGAAAATTTATCGAAAATAGTCTAACAGAGTACAAATAAAATACAATGATATGGTTATCAAGAAACAAGAGAGAATTTTTAAGAAATAAATGTGTTGGTAATTATAAAAAGGATCTAAATCAAAATTATAAACGAAATAGATAAATAAACTTACTTAGTTTTGCATTAATTTCTACTATAATAATATAAAACTATTTACCGTAAAATTAATATGCTAAATTGAGTTTTCAATTGTTTAGATTTCCTATTAATTCGTTCTTTGATTCAAAATTCTTTAATTAAAAGCACTATTGCTTTCGGCACTGATTTCACGAGTTTTATAACAAACATTATTATAAACATACAATCAACTCTACCATATCTAACTCTCGATTCTTTTTTCCTTTTTGATTTCTTCCGAGATCCGCGTGTAACCTATTTCATCTACCACGACGAGCATTTGACCGGTCAAATGACTGGTTGTAGTAGGTTTAGTGTTAAGAGTCTTTTCAATTATGGGTCTCCCTTTGTGGTACTCATCAGCGTCTTCTTCCTACTCGTTTTTAAATTAAGGGCTCAGGAGAAGAATAGTACAGTAGCTTCCGACCTTTGTGAGATCGTATGAAGGTAAATCCTTTTTTCATAAAGCGGAAACTCGCGTCGGACGAAGTATCAATTTATTTCGAAAATTTCATCCACTCGTAAATTCTATTCGCAAGAACTTTTCGGGAAACTGCAATGATAAATTTCGGAAAAATCGTCCGCGAGTTAACAAGATTGATCTCAAAGCTCAGTCGTTGAGAAACACCGATGTGAGTGATAAATTCTTTCATTTGGAAAATTGTGAGTAAAGTGGAATTTTAATAGAAAAGTCTCTAAGCTTCGAAACATTAATACAAATTACTCTGCGTAATAAAGACTCGGAAGATCCACGCAAAATCCTCTAGGTAAATACGAATCTCGCATATCTTATACACCATCTCCTGTACTTATCCTGTTTCTAGGGAAATATGCATTTTCATCCTTCTTTGGAGCTCTACTAATGCTTTGCATCATTTAATCACTGACTGACGCGGTGCACATCAGCTGATTCTCTATGATCTTACTTTCATAAAAATACAATGAAAGTGTGCATCTCAAGCTTCAAGACAGTTTGAACTAGATCTTTCATGTTTGACAAACTCTAATATAAATATACACGTTAATAATAATGATTTATCCAGAATTTTTTGAGAAATTATTAACCTAAACCTCTTTTAGAATGGTAATTAACATGGAAGTGTAACTTATGTAATTTACTTATTGACTCACCATTATAGAAAAATATTGAAAGATGTAAATTAATGTCTATATGTTGCAGAACGTTAAAATGCTGCTTCAAAAGGCACATTATTCGAGACTAAAATTTTCATTAATAATACTGACGGTAGAAGTACACAGTTGAAATGTTTACATGCTGATATATTAAACAAAACGATATTTGACATATTTTTACTTTTCAGTTCTAAGAGTTAATTTGATCATAAAGTTCATATTTAATTCTACTTCCACTAATGAAATAAATAATCTCATACCTTTGTTCAATATACTAGTTCAACTTTTAATTAAATTCCTTTTGTTTGTGTCAACAAGAAACTCTCAACAATCCACTAATTAACAATTAGCAAACAGTTATTAAATTAGCAAATACTTCAAACATAGTTGTACAAGCACACGGGGTCACCTTGTATAATACACTATATTCAAAGAAAAAAACCTGAAATTTGAATATTTCTTCAATATTTCTTTAACTCTAACCACGTTTAAAGATTTCGATAGAAAATAATCCTACGAAAAACATAATCTTTTCCCTAAGAAAATTACTTCATTTTATTAATTTTCTGATAAATTCATTACGAAACAATACCCCGAATTAATGACCGTATTGGTTGAATTATCTCGTCCATTCTTTTAATTGTCCAAAAAAACGTGTCCCACATTTTTTCCATTACTAAACTGATTAAATTTCCGTTATTTCTGTCAACAAGGCGTACATTCTCGACGATCTACTAATTAACACCGTCATTAAATTAGCAAATACGACGAACGTAGGCACATAATACGTCGTATTCAAAGAAACGATGTGCACTGCATCGCCGCAGGACACGGAGAATCCCTGAAAAAAGATTCACACGAACGTCCTGCGCCAATTAAAACGAAACACTGTATTCAGAGACCCGGCCAGCTATTATTAGACGTTTGAGCTATACTTCGCCACTTGTACAGCCACTCGTAAGTTTATGAAATATTTAATAATAAGAATCGAGCCTCGTGCACTGCCATGTCAATACACTAGCGACATTGTGCCTCGCTCTGAGCTAGTTAATATCCGTGGCGCTAGTAGTCGTAGATCCGTGACCGTGTAATCCGAGACCTCGTACCATCGGGGTGTATTTTTCTTCATTAGACGTTACTTCCTTCCGCGGGAATAGAACTGTCCACGGAAGACTGATTAGATCTAACTTTTCACGCCATTTACGAAGCCACCTAACCGGATAAAAATGCGAGAAAACACCGAATACTGGATTTTAATTAAATCCCCTCTAGTCGTCAATAACGTCAACCTTTTCATTCTTCCTTTTATCCCGTTGAACTTTTAATTAATAAACCATTGCAATTTCGAACTCGCGTTTAATTCTATTTCGAGGGTTTCCTTCGTCTCACGAACTTTTTCCTGAGTTAAACGTTCGATAGAGATAATATTTTTTCTTGCACGATATTTTTGTAGATCGTAAAGGCATCTGTTACGCGAAAATTTTCTGCTCGCGAATCGTAAACAAGTTTATCGGCGAAAAGGAAGTAAGGCATGGAAAGAAAGATTTATAAAGAAAGGAGTATAGTGAAATTTTGCTCTTAGGATTATGAAGATACGGTTATGGATGTGTAATTGTCTTGGAAGAAATATAAGACGGTAAATGTAAGGCAGAGAATGGCTGAGATATCAAACTGCGCGATATATATCGTAGAGTGGTTCATAAATTGTAAAACGTAGATCGCGTTTCGTTTTTCTCTGATTCCAGCCAAATCGTAAATAACCTTTTCCTAGGTTCTCACGGAGAGATTAATTTTTAGTCTCGAGTTATCCCATTTCGTCTGAAATTCGGAAACTTTTTCGAAGATATCTAGGAGACGCAAATATTTAAAAATAAAAAGGACAATTATTGGATAACAATTCTCAGGGACTGCAGAGAATTTTATTTTCGATTTAAAATTATCCCGAATTTCTTTTTTCTTTAATTGGTACATTTAACTTCAAAAATTTTGCAAATTTTAACTTTAAAGAGATTTATGACAAGAAAGAATAAGAATTGTAAAACTTTGCTTGTTTAATAAAAAAGAAATTCAAAACGAGGTGAAAGATCGAAGGAAATGATATTTGTTATTACTGTTGTAAATATTTGTCACTATAACATAACGCGAACAAACATAAATAGATATCAGTTACGTTTGATCGATTAGCAGACATGTTTATTTTCGAAAATCGTCAGGATTTGTATTTTTACCCTTCTATTTGCGAAATGTCTCTAGGGGAAGCAGTTATTAATAAATTGTGACATTTAGTAAGAAAGAAATTATTTCTTTTCCAGAAAATTTGGAAACGCTAACAATTTGTACATTAAACATGTTTTGTTTAAAATGCAAAATAAAACGAAACGATTAACTTCCCGTATGATTCCTTCATTTTCATGTAATATATTATTGCTATATAACTTTATAACAAATCAATCTCTTTATCCATGCGTTCGTTTAACCGAATATCGAAATGGTGGTCAAACAAACGAAATGGATTAAGCAAAATGCGAAAAATATTAAACCGGAAACATTATTTTCACGCAGTTCAAAACATATGCTGCTTCAATACTCTCCCGGAACAGCAGAGAGCGCATAAGAGTTAAGATAACAACATATAAACATACAAGAAAGTATTTTTAAAACGAATGTTTGCACGAAAAATATGCGAAAATTGAAAAATCAAAAAAGCTGTAACGTGAAAAATAAACTATGGAAATAGAAAAGCTTATACGCAGGAATGAACAGAATTTCAATAAATTTCAATGACAATTAAACGAAATTAATTAAAATAAATTTCGACAGAACATAATCGATATTAATTTTATACAAGAAATTTTAATGAGATAGATCAGTATTACATAAATCCAATTTTAAATTTATTCCATTGTATTTCTTGACTAAAATTTATTTGAATCAACTTGATCTCATTAAAATTTTAATTAAGAATAAATTTTAATTATGAAATGAAATAAAATTAATCCAATCAAATGTTAATGAAAAATATTAGGCAAAATAAATTTACTTAAAATTCGATGAAAAGACAAAATAAAATTGATAGAAATAAATTATTGATAAATTGCGTAAAATTAATTTAAATGAATTTTCACAGAATAGCTACATATAATTAATGAAATATATTTAAAAGATCTTACATTGTTATATGGCGTGATAACTACATATCGATGAATATCATGATAAGTGCTGAGAATAATCGAGGTTCTACCACACAGAAAAAGTAAGAACAGATCCAGATCGTACAAACTAGAAACCCGTTCAGGTGTAAGTTCTCTATCATCGTCAAAGATCTGGGACTTAGTCAGGTGTAAACTCTACTTACCGTCAGATCATGCGATATCGAGGAAGATCATCGTAAATGACAGCAACGAAGAGAATCGTTAAGAAAGTAACCAGGAGAAACTCTTTGGAGGGAAAAGAACCGATAAAAGCCGTTGCATTCTGCACACTGAACATCGAGAAATTTCGAATACCACTGCCAATCATCGACCAAGCTCAGCCAATAGTGAAGAGTACAGGGCATTCAGCAGAGAAACGATACAAAAACACCAAGTGTCTTTGGAAAAGAATCCTCAACGAATGTTCGAGAACAAGTTCGTTTCAGTGTGAAAAAATAAATTCAATAGTTATCTGTATATATACATATACGATCGTAAGTATCTAGATAACCTTGATCGAAATGAACAAATTAAAAGCAAATTAACGATTAAAATATTTATCGTCTTCTTACTATTACGATTAAAATATTTATTTTTTTCTTGATATTACGATTAAAATATTTATTTTCCTTTCAATTCATAGAACTACAAATTTAAATAAACTGTTAATATTAATAACATAATCATTGGAAATAGGACACACTGTACTAATTTCAAAAACCTCGAGATTTATAGTTAAGATCAACGTTTTAAGTAATTTAATCGATATTATTCATATAATTATCGTAGGTATTTAATTAAAAAAATTATTTGAAATATTTATATATTAAATAGAAAGATTTTCAATGCTACGTAATGTGTTATACTTGTTTAATTATTAAGATAGGATAGAATTAGTCTGGTGTGAAAAAGGTACAAAATAAACTACAATATACAATAATAATAATGTTGTATAGAAAATTGTGATTACTTTCGTGTTCATTGCCAAATTCAAATGTAATTCAATTCCAATCCAAACCTAATCCAAAAAGGAACACGGTATTAAACACGTAGATCTAAAAATACATTTGTATACATCTCCGAAAGTAAGCCTGAACAGGAAAATTGCTCAGAACGTTGACCCAGCAATATATTTTAAGACAATTGAAATCGATGAGGTATACTGAATTTCCAATAACAAGCATAATATTAACATTAGCTTACTCGTGATATGTAACGATCAAATACACAACTCATCCATTTATCCTACGATTTTAGATGCGACTATCCGAAATAAAATCTATCTGTGAATTTATCTTTCAATATTTCTTTCATAATTACAAATTTAAATATAAAAAGCTAAAAAAAATAAGTACACAGATATTTTAATTGACAGCAATATTAATCCAAGATGTTACTAGATATCGTTCATTTTTCATTAAACAAATCTTTCAATCGATAATTATAGAAACACCTGTAAAATTAGCAATACAACAAAATGGTGGTCATTCGTTAAATCGCGTTCAACCGAACGAAGATGATCAAGTGTCTAGATACTTTGGACGATCGAATCGGCGGTATATACAGATATATATCATCAATGGAGACTCTGAAGAGGCAGCATTCAATCCTAAATTCACGCGACTGGTCTTCTAATCGATCGGACTCTTTGCGACAGCGGAACAACCAAGAAACGAAGGTCCCTTCTTTCCTCGTCGATTCATCCGCCAGAGAATCGTCTCCTCTGGTAATTAAGTGGCGCTTTTCATTTGCAAAGACGTTAATCAGCTTTGTCTACAAATATGTCACCCTGTAGGCAGCAATAATGTCCTAACCCTCGGGGTAAGCTCATCTCCTTGCCTCTGAATCTTTTAAGGCAGCTCCTACGATGCTGTCTAGTGAAAAGGAGGTCGCGTAGCTCAACGACATTCGTTAAGGTCGTTCTCGTAAATAATGGATACCAAGCCTGCACGCGTTCAAACACCGTCCCTTTTAGCGGTTCGTGAAAAATTAGCGAGCTGGGTAACGTCGGATGTAAATATCTCCGAGATCCAACGAAACTGATGCTCGATCTCGAAGCAAGGTCACGCGAAACACGCGCGAAAATGCCGATTCGCCGCTTGGATTCGAGATGAATTGATCATTCGAGAATCTCTAAAGCTTCCCTCTTTTTTCTCCTATTCTTCGTAATTCTCCTTCCTCTCTTTCTCTTTCAAGGTACCGTGACGCGAAATTAATCTTCGTTCGCGAAAATTGATAATCCGAAGTCAAGGATAGATTAGTTACACGTGAAAATACCGATTCGAGATTTCTTTTCTCAGCCGTTCGAGCGTCTCTGAATCGTACAATGTTCCTTTATTTTTCTTTTAATTATTTCCCTCTTTTTTTCCTTTTCTTTTTTTTTTTTTTAAGGAAAGGTGAGGTATAATTATCTTTCATCGAGAACTGGTCCCAGACGAATATCTCCGACTGAGTGAAAAAAACGCTGAAAGTCGGTCATTTATCGGAAACCCGGGGAAAGTTTTCTATTAAGAAAGTTCACGAGTCTCCAACTCCCATTAGAATTCGTTTTTTAATTATTGTAGCCTTAAATGAGCACGCTGAAAGCGTTCGATTTCCACGGCAACCGGCGGCATCGTAAACTGTAAACTCCGTAGATCCTCGATCACGAGATAATCCTTCGATTACGGTTTCAAAAGCTGCCAACCGAGAGAACGAGTTTAACGCCTTGGAAATAAATGTATATCCGTTTCCACCGTTTCGAACCTGCTCTGATATCACGGCCTGGGATATGCGGTATCATAATGAAACGCAACAGCAATTTATTACCGCAAACTATGGTTCATCCGCTGGTACAACGTACTGCTATAACCAGTAAATATTCTATGGTTACCGAATCACATTTACTATTTAATCGACACGAGCTACCGCATTATTAGCCATGATTCGACCTATATTGAAGAAGATATCGAAGAAAACGAATAAATAAACGAATGAAAATAGTAATTAGGATAATAATATACAAATCGATGCGGAATGCTGCCTCTCCAATGTTCGCAAAAAATAGGAAAGCATGTGTTTCCATATCGAACACGATTCACGCGAATCAATGGCGACCGCCAGAAGCGACTCGGTCGCCATTTTAGGTCCGAACGATGCTAGCTCTCTTCTGGAACTAACAGGAAACGTAAGAAACGTTCGACTGCCCTTTCACCTTTGCCACACTTACGTAAATAAGCGAGTCCGCTCGCTTTGTGCACAGAGGAGCCGGTAATTTATTGTCATTCACACATCGAGAACGTCTATAGCGAAGCCTTTCCGCCATCATGGCGAGCTAATTTACATGCGTAACTGATTTGATAACGAGACCCTTTGTGGTGGTCCTAAGCAAAGGAAACCGCGCTGTATTCGTCTAAAATTAATCCGACGCCCGGCAATAGTCGACTTGGAAATAACTCGATCAACCGACCCGCGAAATTTTGATTGTTTTAATTGGTAGCTCGGGGCTGACGTGTTGTACAATGGCAATGGCGTTTAATTGCTTCGTTTGATCAACGAGGAGATTCTATGTCTTCCTTTCCGAGAAGATAATATTGTCTTTAGGATTCCTTTCTCTTCGTTTCTCTGTTTCATTTCTTATTTCTAAATATTACACTATTAACGCGTTATTTAGATTTCCTGTCTCTCTTTTCCTGGCAATTAATATTTTTAACATTTCTTGCAATGTTTCCGTATTTTTCAAATTAAATATCGCGTATTTCGATTTGACGACAACGTTATAACACGGTAGCACTTTTATTATTGAATTTTGCTTTGTATTTGTTTAAATAATAACGAATAGGACGTGAATAGAGAAATACTGTTTTCTTTTATATTATTCTTCGTTATCCTCTGATTTTCAATGAACGGTTTTATAACCGTACGAAAAGGAAGTATCTTAAAAGATTATTTACCATGTTATGCCAAGAATAAGAAAAGATCAATAATTGGCAAGAAGCACGACTCATTCAGAATTTATAAGAATACGAGCTTAACGGGTACAGTTAAAGATATCTGTATAAAAATACCCAAATATATTTATATCCATACTTTCCCGCATAGGAAATTAACGAGACCAAAAATACATCTTTGTGAATTAATATATTCGAACCATTCATAAGTACGCGATAAAAAGTTAAAATATATCACTGAATATCAGATTCGATTTATCAATTTTCTTGTAAATTACAAAACCGATAATGACGAAATAATTGACTTCCTTTCCCTAACTATACTCGTTACACTTTACACTCACTCTCCAACCCCTATTGCACCCTATATTCGATGAAGATGCGACATTCTGTCAACACTGCTTCCAGTTATTATCGATTCGATAAAAGTACCAAACCAATCCAAAAACCGTATTATCCTAATTACCTAATTCACTCGAAAACTCACGTACACCACCTCTTCAACTCCTGTTGCCCTAAAATCTCTCGATGAAATCGCTAATTTTGCCAAATACGAAAAGCAACGTTCCTCTGTATCTCCCCAACACGCTATTACATTACGTAAACATTGCTTTCAGTAATTACCAAAATTGAGAAACGTTCGAAACACGAAAGAGGCATTGAAAGATACCAAGTATACCAGCATACAATGACATAACATGATCGACACATTCCTCCGTTAATTTAAATCGTATTTAATTACCTTTTATCCTATTATTGCTTGCTACATGTTAATATCACCGCACGGTTATTACACCGTGCCTGTTTTCATTGCAATTTGCCGCAACGAAGATCGCGTTACCCGAACTACCTAGCGTCGTCCCGGGAAAATAATCAAAGCTATAGCTCGAAACTCCTCTCGACCGAGGTCCTTAAAAATCCCGGGATGCCACGCGCTCTTCGAGGTACCTCTGCGACAAAATTCCAACGAAAACAACCGGTAGAACGAGAAAATGATAGGACGCGGGATCAGTGGCAACAGCGCGCGACGCGAGCGCCACGAATTCCCTAGGCTGCCCGATGGGTAGAACTATAAATTCGAATTTTTCAGTGGAAAAAGCGGTCGGTACGGTTGAGCGGCAGCGATCATCGTGGAACTATATCGTTGTACTGGTAACGTACCCGCGTGTTGAAACGTGGAAAGGACGGGTGAAAACGAACGCGAAAGTGTTGGGCTGAAGAGAGCTAACGCCGTGGCGGTGTTCCCTCGAGAATGCGCAGGAAAGAGTACGTTCCGTTGGAACGGCTATGCACGCAGATAGAACGTGACCGGTGGTAGGTGAAAAACTGTTAAACATACCGACGCCGTTTGCCTGGGACGACTGGAGTTGCACGGCGACGCTGAAGCCGCGTAGCTTCACCGGCGCGGAATTCTCCTTGCCCGCCAGGAGGGCGCACTGCGGCTTTAGATCACGATGAATTATGTCGTTCTCGTGGCAGTAGCGTAACGCCTCCAGGATCTGTCGCATGTAATGGCTGGAAAACGAAAGCTTGCGTTAGAATGATATCCTGCGGGGGACGTGGTCGGTGAAGAATACACAGGCGTGAGATGTCTATCATAGCTAGATAGATGAACATCTTCGATCCTGATGGGACGCGTTGCTACCGGTGGGCCAGTGATCCCGAGTTTTCACCTTTTTCGCGGCAATATTCGAATCTAGGGTAGCGATTTTACGTCCGAAAGAACTTTTAACCCTTCGCACTCGAGAGGCGACTGTTAGTCACCATGAAATTTCGAAAATCTGTATTATCTGTACTATCTGGATTAAAAATGTCCCACCTTTTTGATGCATGGTACCGCATGATGGAAATACTTGAGTCCTAGCCTATAACAACATATTTAATTCGGTATTGAATTATTGTTTTCATATGTTTCTATATTATGCATTAATAAAAAAGGGAAATTTTATTTAATTTAAAACGCAATCAAATTTCCATGCGACACGAGTTTATTTTATTTTCTGAAATTCTGTGCCTCGAAGTGTTAATTAACACATTGCGTACGGGTGATGAAAAATTTTGTTTTCAGGCTTTCTCGATCGATGATTTAAAGAATTAAAAATAGGTTTTCTTGGTACGTAATCGGGGTAACAAAGTTAACTTCTAATTTGTAAGGAAACAACTTTATACCTTATGCGAATATAATACCAAATGAGAATTAAAAAGGTGCATATATGAATAATAAAATGTTTCTCGAGAGCTCAAAAATGTACGATATCAAAATTTTACGTGTTAATTATTATACGATTCTTTATGTATTACTCAAAAGAATAACATCAGCTTTATAGCAGAAAATCTGTAATTTTCTACTCTAATGTAGAAAAATTGTCGAGTGCAAAGGGTTAACTATATGTTAACTATCTTTATGGGCAGACGTCGACGGTTTATTATTATATTACACTATTAACTCGTAAATAAAACTGTGAAATATATATTCATGTGAAATTTATAATCTTCCTAGGGGTTATTTTTAGTTAAATTTAAACAGTTTCTGTCATTTTCGTCGTGAAATTCGAAGCACGTCGAAATGACGTAAATCGCAAACCTAGGGATTAAATGCGACAATAATTTTTTGGGGTGTTATGGAAATTTGTAATTATCGAATATTTAGCGAGTTTCGTCGTGGGAATGTTTCATGACAGAACAACGATTTTCCATTATAGGAATTTTCAGACGTATCGCCAGAATTTTATATTTAACCTGTGTGCTAAACCAAGAATTTTAAGAATCTTTCTGCAAGTCTGAGAATTTTTAACTCGATCTAAATTATTGATATTAAAAATTGGTACTGATGATATATTCTCGAAGGACTTCAATTTTTTAAATGCACGTATTTTATAAATATGTACATTTTTTTCCCCAGTTGGGATTATGAAATACGCTCGACGTTGGGAAATTTAATTGCAGAAATCGAGATATCAAATTTTATGTTCATATTTGAATATCAGAAAATTATTTTCAAGCTTCAAACGATTTTTTCCCGAAACCGTGTTTTCATAATCGATGAACACCGTTGATCGTTTACTTACCAGCCATGTTACAACGTAACAGGATTAAACCTCCGACGAGTCAGAAGAATGGTTGATTTACTTAAAAACGACTTTAAAATCCTCTTTAATATTCAGGATGACGGCTAGCGAATTGAAAGTGAACGAGGAGCCAATAAAATCGATAATTGCCGAAGAATTGAACAAAAGAAAAGTGTGTGTCGGATTCGTGTCACGTAGTTTGCGTGACAAAAAGACGTAGACGTTTAAATATTTGCAAGAATCCTCTAAAGTTAGTTCGGAATCTCGACCCTGGTGTTAATTAATACGAAACAAATTTGCTATAATTAAAGTCATCTTATTAGATATGCGTAATTAACGTATAACGTTCGGTGTACTCCCTTGCTAATTATTTCGTGCATTTCCATAACATCCCATGGTGTGATCTACGTGTAACGGTCCCAGGGTAAAAGCAAAGCACGTCGAAAGTTTCTAATGGCATCTTCTGCCAAGACGGGTGAATAAATGATAAAAAGGAAAAACAGCGTAACTTTGAAACAGGGTCGAGATACTTTCGTGCTTTGATATAGCGCTGCCAAACTTTATATTTTACGAAATACATCCTGTACAATGTTATTTAGGGCTTTTATATTACGATATATATCGGATACTTTCCGATGGATTACATAAGAAATAATTTAATTTTCCTTTATGATAAAACAGTGCAAAAATGGAAATGAAAAAATAACAAGAAAAATGTATCTCGTCGAAGAATAAAAGTTATATATCAGGCAGATTATTCAAATTATTCTGACAGATTATTCATCATCGTTTGTTATCTTCTATATTCTTTTTATAATATTAGTTAAACCGTGGAGTTATGAGGACTGGGAAATTTAGATTGAAATGATATTTTAACATTTATTATTAATATCATTTGCGACTCTTCCCAATCTTCATTTATACCGTTCTTTAAGCTATAGATTTTAGAAAATACAGGAATTCTTTTCATCTTTCAATTATTAGCCAAACCTGAACACAAAAAAATTTGAAAAAAGTTCAGAAATTAACGAAGAACCATAGCGAATTATAACTCCGCAGAACGTGAAAGAAAATTAAAAATCTTCCCATAAACCTGTCCAAACCGAAAATTACCCAGACCAAAACAAATTATTATTACCATGCGCGACAGTAACTCCGAGTGGATAAAACCATCCGGAAATTCGACGTTAACCCAACCAAACAAGTCCATTCCGAACTTTCACCCATAAAATACGTCCAATTAATCACGGATAACGCGATTTCCCATCACCATGGTCGGTATAAACCACGATGAGAATACGTCTTCATAATCCAACCGAACTTCCAATAAACAATAATGCCTGTTCATCAGCTTAGGCTGAGCCTAGCCTCTGTCACCGGGGCCATTATCCGTTCGACGAAACACGAATTCGTCCTTTTCTAGAAACACAACGACTACCGGACTGAAGGGGTGAAAGTAAAATTAACTCGGGGTTAAATAGCGTAAAAATGTCTATGCTCCTTAACCGTATAGGTCAGGCGATTAAGGAAAATGTTAAAGGAATGAGAGACGGGGATTATTGAAGGTTGACCGAGATATAAAAAACGATGGTCAAAGCGTGCCTGGCTCTCTCGTGTATTTATTGCATATTCGTTAAACTGTCTAGATAACGTCCCTCCAATCGACTTTCTGTTAAGGGGTGAAATGGTGGCCGGATACGATTCGTAAATACAACCGTTTATCCCTCTTTTCATGTACTCGCAAGATATTGCCAGGCTGATTAACGTTTCAATCGGGTTATCGGTTATATCGAGTGTTCGGTACCAACAAGCAAACGCAACGAAATATCAACGAAAAACCGAACGAAAAGGATTTAATAAATGTATACCCAGCGATATATAGAACGGTTTTTTTTTTACGTGTGGCTGATTAAGATATCGATCAACGCGGAAGGGGTGAGTGGTTGGGGTTGTGCAGGGTCGCAACGTGTTTATCGTTTGAAATATTCGCGAAAATTTAGCCGAGAAATATGCGGAAATTAATTTCCCACTGCCTATAGGACGTAGAGGGGCCTTATAGTAATATTAATAAATCAAGTTCACTCGTGAAACATTGTTTTCGTTAATCCAGGCAGCCCCGGCTAATTTAAATTACTGACCCATAAAAGTTTGCTAAATGTAACACGTACATCACGCTCGCGATTTAAAATGCTTTATATGGTATACCCCTGGAACATGGCGAGTAATTCGTCAAGTTAATTTTGCATAATGGCGTCTTGCAGAAAATGCGCGAACCAGGTAATGGGAATATGGAAATGCGTGATAAACGGCCTGGGAAATTATTTAGTAGCGATTAGTGTTCTTGAAAGATATTGCTGAATGGAAAATGTAGATTATATACTATTTAAGCGGTTAAAATAAAAATTTATTTACAGAAAAATTGGGTAATTATTCAAAATGCGGAAGTATTTTGTATAATGACTGATGTTGTTACGAGATAATGAATAGAACACTTTTATTATGCAGTAATTATAAAAATTGAAACAAAAATTTATTTACGGAAAAGTCAGGTGATAATGCAAAACGTGAAACTGTTTTATGTGATAATCGATGTCATTATGAGATACCGTTAAATGGGAAATTTTAATTCTTTAGTAATTACGAAATCGTAATAAAATTTGTTTACAGAAAAATGAGGCAATAATTTAAAAGTAATTCTACTCTCGATGCAAATTGAGATACTTTACAGAAATAAATTCTTCGAGGATGTTATGAGAGTTATGAAACATAGAATCGTATTGCAAAATTATTAATAATATATATAAAAAATATTCCACGTGTACTGTCGATAATTACGTTCATTCTTCGCGATAAAAGTTTTTAGGATTTATATTTTACTGTTATATATTGAACGAATGACGTTTGAAAATAAACTTTCAATTTAATTTGATACGTGTGCAATACTTGAATAGACGTTCGATATATATATTAGATAAACGAATCGATTAAATATTAATTTAGTAAATAGACACGTTAAGAAATCGAAACGAACTCCTATATTTTTATATCTCTCATGGAGATATAAAGTGAAATATATTGAAATGAAAGTTAAGAAAAATGAAAGGAAACTTTTTTCATCAGATTATTCCACGAATATATGCCGTACAAACAGATTCCCCTCCTGCACGTCAGACTGCACTTTTTTAATTAATTTTAGCAAATATGATCGGATGGAATCATAAATTCGTTCAAATAGCTTTCCATTATTGATATGGAGTGACATTTAACATTTTAATATGACGAATAAAAGTCTAATTTATTTTCAAGTTTCTCAAAAAGTTCACGAAATGAAAATTTTGAAAGAATGACTATTAATGAAACTACAATACATTAAAAATTTTATACGTATCATTGTGCTAATATAATAAGAAATCGCTTGTAAAAGATATTTCATTTTATACCGATTATATATTTTTTTAAATTATTAGAGAAATCTAAAAGCCATTTTACGCTACAAATTTTTTATCCAAACTGTTTCATTGACCGAATGAACAATTTATAAAGTGATGAATAACAGATATTGAAGTTTAGAATGGAAAAAATCGTACCAAAAATATTTTATCCTTTAACATCAAACATCATGCATTTCGTTTCATTTGTAATAGTTTATTTTTCCATTTAATTTTTAGTTCAAATAGTATGCTTTTGTTATTTAGAAATGACATATTCCGTCTACATATAGACACTGGTACTTCAATTATATGAGTGCTAGGCTTTAATCCAAATTACAAAAGTTTTAAAAATAAATAGACTAAAAAAGGACACATGCATGGAACTATGTAAATTAGAAGAAATTATTATGATAGAAAGCAAGAATAGAAAATTGAGAAAATAAATCATATTTATGCAAGCTAAGAATAATAAATGTCTCTTGTCCATTTTGAAAAAATTTGTTTAATTTCCAAAATTATTTAAATATAACGCGTTATAGGCATAATTTAAAAATTAAAATTAAAATTAAAATTTAAAATTAAAAATAACTATATTAATTTATCATTACCTAGCATAGTTTCCAAAAATATGCATTGCATCAAGAATATACCTGTAGCTGATAATTTATCGTCATCAAAACGAAGGTTGACTTGTACGATTGTTTGCGAGTAAAGTGAATTCTCGATGGTGTCGAATAATAACTTTGTAACTAGGTTTAATGCATCTCGCGTGTCTAATGTGCCTGTACTCCAAACTTGTGTCTTGAAAAGGTTACGTCTGCAACTTATGTAAGTCGTGTCTCTAGAGATTTATGCTTAATACTGTATTGAAATTCTTCGTTTGCACCTAGAGTACCAAATACTATTAAAGTATGTATGATACAAGTTAAGGAAAAATGTCGTTTCATTGGCAGATGAATAATTTTTATTCTTAGAAAGAAATTTAAAAAAATGTGGAATTTCTTTCGATATACTAAATGGTATATTTGCTCTATTGTATACCATACCAACGTGTTCTGCTTATATTAACAATTTACACCAACAATCAATATGTAATCAACACATCTACTGTATTAATATTAGTGCTAATATTAAACTATCTAATTAGCTGCATTTATTACGAGTACTCTATCATTATTAATAATATTTAATTTTATATAATTGGGTTCAGTTGATTTACCACCTGAATAATGTTCAACTAATGGAATGCATACCATAAAATATATTTAATATACATAAAAAGATAATAAAATTTCTCATGTATCCTGTATAAAACAAATTTTTATTTGAATCTATGTACCTTATTAAAACAAGAATGTACAAAAATACACAAAATTTATTACCTTATTTTGTAATATTTGTCAGTAAGTGTATAGTACATATATCGTATATACGTATGTAATAAAATATTATTTATATATATTACAATATATTAATATTTATGACGTATAGTACATGGCACGTTAATATTTGTAGTATCGAATTAAGTTCTTCTTCGTAGAAAAGAATTTAATTTGTGTCGTCTCTGAGAATGCAAGTTAAACTGATTTTATTGCATAAAAGGTAAGAGAAAATAAAATTATTTTCTTTTCTAAAATTAAGTACTGCTAAATAAGTGAAACACGGATATTCTGAAATAACTCGTGAAACTTACGTAGGAATGTAATGATCTTAAGTACAGAAAGTGAGAGATAAACAAGATGGCGGTCTTCGCATCTAAGAAATATCTCGCTCCCTTCATTTCTCCTTTATAATCGAGTAGGAATAGAATAGAAAAGAAAAAGGAACATTCGAGTACTTTAAATACCTTTTATTATACCTACCCTTCATTTATAATTAGCTAACTTTTTCGATGAATAATATTCGTTGTATAATAACCAGATTGGTTTCGTGGAAAAACACCTCCAAACTTTTTTGTGCAAACGTTGTACATAGTACAACGAAACTGTTTTTATGAAACAGCTATTCGAATATTCGTACAAGTCAATGCTCGTGTATATGTTCTGCTCAATAACAAAAATTCTACACCTGTATGAAAATCCCATTAAATCCTGCGTGACCTCTTTTTTTCCACATTGCAAATATCGATAAACTCATGAAATTGAAACAGCGTTCCTTTTGAATTTGAATAAAAATTCGCGAGTGCTTTATAATGATGTCCAAAGTGTTCGTTACCCTTAAAGCTGAAGTATATCGATACCGATAAATATTTAGGTTGTCAAATAAAATGCCGTTTCAACGATTTCTATCCGACAGTGTAAGTATGCCGGAGAGAATACGACGAACAAAAATTGACAGTCAAGGAACTGTAATTTGCCAAATGCTACACGATTATTGCTGGTATTAGATTAACTGCGCGTCACCGGCTTAAGGTACATCAATCATGCATCACTGAAGAGAAATAACAGATAAGCACGTGATTGAAGCCTGAATATCGTGTAATAACCAAGCTACTACCTATTGCACGATTCCTTAATTTTATTGACATAAATAAAAGCCGAAAGTTTATTTTCTACTGTATTATCATATCATTCGTCGTTTATTTATTTAATTCTCGAGAATACGTCTTTGCAAAATGATTAAAATACAATTTCGGTGCTTGATAAGCTTGACTTGACCTAAATATACCCCCTGGTTTTTAATAAATGTTTAAAATTAATTTCATGCCATATTATTATACGGCTCGTCATCTATTTATTTACTGCCTCAAATCGCCAGGGACTTTACGCAAATCATTTCCACATTAACCTCATTAAATTTCAGATGCCTTCGACCAAACAATATCATAATGAATACAAATAATAGCAGAAACGCGAATAACGGCAATTAATTATTATCCTACGATTCGTAAATCATATTCGTTAATTGTTGATTAAATTCCAGATGTAAAATTTCCTTGGTTCGATCTAATTTACCACACACGTATGCCACCCGGAATGCATAGCTTTTAAATCACTGTACTACCATATTAGCTTATACGTTGCAGACGGTCAAAGTGATAGCTATGAGGTACGACGTGGGCTTGCAAACGACCATGAAGAGAGCAAACGCGTTTCAGAGACAGTTTTGGACGTGACATGTGCCTACACTGTCCATCATACTACCGGTTAATCTACCACTACTCAACGCAGGTAGATTCAGCAAACAGGCAGCCAAAACTTCCACGTGCAAACATCACTTGCTTACGAAAGCATGATAATCATAGTGGATGGTCGAACATCGATGTATCGGTCTACAGAAAATGGGTTAGCGTTCTGAATAATTAAATAATGCACGGTTCCAGGCAAAACTTTCGTCAACGTGATATAACAAATTTCAGATATTTTATATATTTTCTTAAGAGTGGAATTCGAGAGCGAAGGAATTGTTTGATGGAAATTTTATTCGGAAATTTTAATTTAGATCCTTAATCTCGCCATTGATGAAATTTCCGAAATATCACTTGCTTATTAACACATGATAATCATAGTGCATGGCCGAACATCGATGTATCGGTAAACGGAAAATGGGTTAGTGTTCTAAATAATTAAATAATGCACGGTTTCAGGGAAGATTTTTATTATTTTGTGGGATAAAATAAACGTGGATTAATTACTTAGAAATGAAAATTTTTATTTCTTTTATCGACGAAGTTTCCCTATTTATGTACTATTAAAACAATGCTCTTTTCGAAGAATAATAATTTTGAAATCTTATAATCTTTCGTGATTTATAAATTCGAACTTCGTTCCTCTTCTTCGTAAGACCAACAAAAGTTCAAAATTCAGGAAGGAATCGAAAAAGCTTCATAGATAAAAGAAACATAATTTTAAAAACAATCTTAACATAATATTATCAACAGTAAACACAGTATCTATCTTAAAACCTTCCATTTCTCTCTAAACAAAGCAAAGAATATATATCAAATAAATGAGAATGCAACTTGATGAAACAAGAAAACATAATAATCATACTTATATTGTTCCACAATGTCTTATTCGTCGGAGAACAAATGGAGTTGTTTCGTTAACGACTGTGATTAAAATCCCTTAGAAATTATATCACGAACTCGAGGTATCATTGTACGTTACTCTATCATTGATACAGACAATGAAAAGCTGTCGCTGTTGAGGTGAAGCCTAGGGTAAATATTTTTCTTTTATAAAACCATAAAGGGTAGCGCGGTTCAAAGGTACGTTTGAAACAAAAGGGACATCTTTAATGCCTGAAATACTTGTGCGTGTACAATGCAAAGATCTTCTTACCTGGCAACCGCCTCGCTGTACACGAATCCAGCGGTTGCTCTCCGAACGACCTCGAAGCATAAATCAGAGCCATCCATACTGAAACAGAAGCACGACATTAATGCATAATTTACAAGGTGTAAGGATTTATGGGAACATTGGGAAGAGGAAAAAAGGAGGGTCGTGGGGTACCTCGAAAGCGTGTACACGTGTTTGGAAGGGTTGCATGATAAAACATGGCGATCTCTAAGCAGATAGATACATCCTGTCACGTGTCGATCTTTCTGTTCCATTTACTTTAGATTACGTAAAAGCAGTGACGAATCGAGAGATTGTACCTCCTCCAAGGCAATACGTAACTTATATTTCGCATAATCAGTACTTGAAAAAAAACTATATCTTTATATTTTTATAAATTATATTAATAAACATACATTACTAAAGTGCATGAATAAATAAATTTCTTATACTCTCGTATTTCCTATTCTAAATTGAATTTTTTTTAATTTAAGGACAGTAGTTATCAAATAAACTTTTTTGAGTGTAACGAAAAGTTATATGCACTTTATTTTATTTTAATATAGTAGAAACGTGACCTTTTACGGAAGAAAAATACGATTGTCTGACTTTCTAAATATTTTTTTTTTTGAATTTTCCGAAAATTTTCTCGCTCGTGCGAAATTACGGAATAGGAAATTACGCAAACTTCGTTATCTCGACGGAAGATTTATAGTAATTGGATGAATCGCAATATTTACGATAAATATGAAATTATCAATTTCCATTCGTCGAATTTACCTGTCTCGAACTGCTGACAAAATATACAGCTACTGATTACGCAAGAAATGAACACAATTTAAATTAACGAACCACATTGATGATCAATAATCGAGAGTGTTGTGTGAGTTGATTACGTTAACAATCGTAACGAGGTTCCTTGCTACAACGCCGTGTGTTCTAATTATTGTGGATTCATTCAATGCTAATTAGGTCGATTCATAATGATGTAAAGTTTGTGCAGAGGGACTGGTTAGGCTAAGACTGAGGAACTCGAATAACCGAAACACTCGAAAAGCTTTAAAGCATTGTTTGTTTAGAAAAATTTATAAAATTCATGTAAAACGAGTCTCGATAACTAGTATAATATTTATATAACATTTTATACAGGGATTTATCACGATATAAGAACACTTAGAAAATCAAGAAACAAAATAAAAATTTGCGAATTTTTTCATATTCTTTATCACTTAAGATATATCTATAGATTAAAATTAAAAATAGACGTTATGCAAGATACTTGAGAAAGATATTACCTCTTCAACCTATTTTTAATTGTAACATGTGTATAGTATACATTTTTAATATATGTAAAGCAGAAAATAAACAATATGTAAAAATTCGCGAGTGATTTAAATTATATTTTAACTCTTGTTAGTAAATGTTTAGACAAGACTGAAATTATATTAGTGAAATTTTCCACTTAAGAACTTTGCGTGCTTCCTGATAAATGTCTATTAAAACGCATGAGTAATTCGCACGATGTATCACACATACACTTTCATCGAATTTGAAATGCTGACATAGAAGTTTGTATCTTTCCGAAGTGACGATGAATCGATAGTATATTAAAAAGTAAAAATTCGGAATAGAGTAAAAATTCGTCAAGATTGAAACGTTACTAAAATATCTTTCTGATAATTTTCATTCCGATAATGCTTAGAATATCGTACAGTATTCTCAAACGGAATAATTGCAGAGTGGCGACCACAAAATTTCCTTTGATGTATTATGTGCGTATGTATACGCAGAAATGGCGATAGCATTTTACTTTTCCTGCAGTAATTACTAATAACTACAGTCGTATAAAGCGATGGAAACAGCTTCCATTGAGTTTAGTTTATGAAGTAATAATTTTGGGTATACCTAGTTTCGTTTATAAACATTTGGTGTCCGAATTCGGGGATTAATCAGATAAATGTTAACACGGGTTTACCATTGTCGGTAATTTTACTGCTTTCAAATTCATTTACATACCAAATTATTTCTTCGTTGTTTATTGTTCGAACCCGTGTATCGAATACCGTAATAGCTACGCACTAGCGATGCTTTTTCCAATTACAGTTATGCGTTCCGTTTAAAAAAAAAGAAAGAAAAAAATTCACAGTGATTTTCGTGTCGCGATAAAAAAGGAAAATAGCGTAAAATCGATTACTTCCGTTAGATATAGCACAATTTTTAGTGGGAATATTTTTCTTCCATTTTAACCAACAGTTTAAAGTAATCGAATTAAGTAAACTGTTCTGTATTTATGAACGAAAACATACACCAGCTACTATTTTTATTTCGGCCAATGTTTTTATCCGCGATGATTTATTTGCTGAAGAAGATAAATATTTGCGAATGTGCATATAATTTTCTGCTTCAACGTCTTCGACGCCTTCGATTTAATTAAACTGTTTTCGTCCTATAGATATCGAAAAAAACTCTGCTCTAAAATGTGGAGCAACGTTATTCTGTTTCGCGAATCTAAATACAGAATAAGCAGGTGCAACTACAAAATAGATTGAACGCATTGAAACTTTTATCTTCAGCTCTGTTATCGTCTTCGTTGAAGCAGCGTGTGAAATTGGGCGTTGCTATGCAATGGTGAGGCTCAACTATTAAACAGCTTTTTCGTTCCTAAAACTAACTGCAAACGATTTAATTGGTAGCTATAACATTCCATAGCAACGGTTTTAGAAGCCTGTTTTCGCGAGCGTACCGTTTTTGTTTCGATGTCGATATGGTTAGCTTTCCAGATTCTACTCTCAACGTTTTCGTTTGTTTTCAGTCCTTTTTGCATGGGATTACCGTAACAAAGCCATTTCTCATCCTCGAATCCTTTTCACAGAATACACATTTTTTTCCATTCTTTAGTAAACAGTAAACGTCACGACTTGATACAGTACGAGATACCTTTTTTCGTTTGCAACATACGTATGTATGTTTCGGATACTGTTCAAATGGTGAAATGATCATCGAAAAAATATTTATAAATACTAAGTGCCGGAATTAGTATTTTTACGAAGAACGATTAATTATCTTGTAATTTTATAGAGCGATGGATATTTGAAATATTTTTTAAACTCTTAGACACATTAAGAAATATTTTCAGGAAAGGAACCCAAAATTTCCTGACGCATTTCCAAAGTAAACTGCTTTGTTTAATAATAAATAACACGTTAGAACAAATGAAATTAAAATAAAGAAATTTTTAAAGAAATTACTGTCTAAATAATTATAGAAATAAGTTTCGGATAAAAGTTGAGAAGTACAAAGCAATTCATAAATTTTTTTTAAATCCTGTTAAATAACTTGGGTCATTTTATAGCATGTACCTGTCTTATCTCACATTTACTATATATCCGGTTGCTCGTAGGCGGAAATACTTAAATATAAATACACGTTACATAGATGTTAAACATTACTGTTCTGTAATGTTCAAGATATAAATAGATGATAAAGGTGAGAACAAGCGAGACCTGGGCGACTAAATGACTGAAAAGTAAATACTCCAGAAATATTCAGTTTTTTAATATCACCATGACATTAATGCTTCTTCGCTCGTGTGCACATACTTTAAAATAATTGGTCTCTCGAGAATCGAACGTTTCGTCGAGAAATATGTAACAAACCAAAGTGTTATGTGGTTACCTATGTATGTATGAATTTGCCAGCTGTTTATTCTTTATTTTAACACGCGACTCTATTTCTTCATAAATTCGAAATCTTCAATGAATGTTCAAAACAAATGTATTAAAAATTATCTATCACTTTCAAAGAATTCTATTACGTTTTCTTTCACATTTTGTATACTTTATATATCCTTTTCAAATCATACCATAATAAATATTAAAGTGTTAGGTTTATATTTAAAAAATATTCCTCTATAGAAATTATTAATCTGTTTTGATTTATAAGAAAAAAAAAAAAAA
>NIJG01000024.1:804149-871085 GCA_002201625.1 Euglossa dilemma | reverse complement strand
AAAAAAAAAAAAAAAAAACAAAATGCCATTAATATAACAAGTCTACAAACAATGCAATGTTGATTTCGCGAAATAATTGAACACGAAATACAGAGTGACAAGTGACAATAATTAAGTCACTTATTAGTAAATATTGCACGAATAAGGGTTCCAGATTCAATAATTTCACACGTTAATCGCTTGAAAATCCAATATTTTGAATATACACGAAAAACATCCCAGTACTACGTAATGTCTACATACCTTCGAGTAAAAAGAAATTATAATAATAGACACTAAATAAATACAATAAATTCTGTAGGATTAAATGAAATTCAAATATCTACACTATATTAAAAACAAAATTATGCAAAATATAAATATCTAGATCCTATGAAAGAATAAAGGTATAGCAACAAATATTAACTAAACATAAAAGACGCTATAAAAATAAATAAAATTTAAATATCCACATCTTGCAATAAAACAAAATCATACTAACACATGTACATTAAATATACCCAAGAAAAGTCAATAACTAAATATAAAACCTATCTATTATATTGCCTCGCTAAACCAGCATAATATTCACAGTGTAATATAATTATCGCTAACGATCCAAAGAAGCGTATAACTTAATAAACCAAACGGATTAAATTAAAATTACCCAAATTATGTATTTACAGCAGTCATGAAATCATACAGCCTCGTAAAAATTCAAATAAGATGCACGGTGATATTTTCGTGTCACTGCTCTCCCACTTCCTCTCGAGGACGCACTTCCTGTTTAGGAAATCGTTTGACTCGAAACTCATTCAGAGATTAAACAAAGAAAGAAAAGGAACGAGAAGAAAAAACCGAACGTTAAAAGAACGTTGGCCGCGAAAAAGAAAAAAAGAAAAAAAAAAAGGGAGCTGTCGTCAACGAGCATATTCAAAAGGTCTTTCAAGAAATTATGAACAAATTCAGGCACATAAGCGCGGAACCAAGACATCGCTACGCTGTTATGTCATTCCACACTTCTTCCGCCGTTTAAAGCTTTCGAAACGGTCTAAAACGGTCTAAACGAACGTTTTATGAAATCACGAGAACTCCCGTGAAATCTAAAGATCAAATCGTGACGAAAATGTATTCCGCGCTTTCGTTGATGAATTATTAAAATGGCGAACGGCCGGGCTAAGATCGAGGCAAACGGAAACTCATGCCTGAGAATGAATACACCTGAAATTTTAGGCGAGGCTATGTCTCTTTGGGCAAAGGAGAGAGGGAATAAATTAAACATGGTCATACTTACTATTCGAACACCATGTAGAGCATTCCCTCCGAGCTGTAGGTTTCCAATAGCTCTACGATATGGGGATGCTTTAACATGTGACATATCGTGGCCTCTCGCTTCAGATCTGCAGCAATCATACATTTATGGCGTTTGATTTTTTCATGTTTCACAATGGCATGTAAAATTTATGACAGAATACAGTAGCAGATCAAAAATTTATTGCTTTCGTTTTTCCATGTTACGTTGTAAGCAAATTTCGTTAAAAATTGAAAACTTAAAAGGAAAGTTAGAACGTAATTTCATTGTAAATAATTTAAGGAGTACACGTAGTCGCATTTATAAATTTATCACGGACAATTCATATTTCTGTGTCACTTTAAAGTATTTTAATTAAATAATTAAATATGTCAATATTTCGGTTAAATAATATTGATGTAACTGTACAAGGTATTATATCCTTAATATCTGTAAATATTACAATATACCAATAAAAGAGATGAAATTAATTCAAAACATCGATGATAAAAAAGAATTTAAATAAAATAAAGAGTTTAATGACTGCTCCATTTTTTGGCAATTATACATGCTGATATTCTGAATTTTGTAATTTATTACAAAATTTTGAGCTATCGAACACCTTATTCTATTAGTAATAATTTAACAAAAAGTTGAACAAATTAAATTTAAAATATTTTGGAGACAATCAATGAAGATCACTTTATAGTTAAAACATTATTGCAACTAACTTATTATAGCCGTACATATCGCGAGACTGAAATATATTTGATATAAAGACGATGAATTTTGGATAAGTTAGAAATGCATTAGAAACCAGATTTTATAAAGCTGCTTTCCTGTACATTGTGACGTTCAAGCCGTTCTTATGAAATTATGTTCTAACTATGACGCATTTTCATAATATTATTAACCTTTAAAGCGATGCATCTCCTTTTTACCTATTATTAGAACTATGTACCTCTTAGACGAACGTATGTAAAAAAGATAATTTTTATTATTAGACACGTAACAAATATACACCGTAAGAACTATACGCCTACGAAGTGCTCCAGCAATATTTCTCATAAACAAACAATAAGCTTCCTTAACAAGACCAAACACGAAAGGAAATTAATCAAACGGACCACGCGTTCTTTTATTCCATTTTCATCGGAAATAAAACAAAGGACGTTTCTATGTATCTATCAAAAAGTAAATCAAAATCTTCTGAAACATTTCACGGTTGACTTTTACCGTTAACAAGGTTAACGTCAAAAACTCCGCGTATAACTTTTCCGCTATGAACGCCCTCTGGACGTGTCCCCAATCCGCGCAAATAAAATCTTACACTGCGAACCTGGAAATCCTTCCTACGTGTTCCACATTAAAATCGGCGAGACACGTTTAGGAGAACGAAAGCAATTTCAATCGGATCGCACAATGGACCAGGCGAATTCATTGCTGCTTGGATCGTGTGCACGCCGTGGTGTGAAAGAGAATACGTAAACATGAAATCGAGCAGAGAGAATACGTTTGTTTCGAACAGGCTAGGACGGCGGAAATTAATGGCGGAACACCAGAGGCATATGCGCGCGTCCCGATTCCCAACAGACTCACCGTTCGTGCTTAAACCTGGGCTGGATGTGAACTTCGCAACGTCCACGATTTTTACCGCGAACACCTGCCCCGTCTGTCGGTGAATGCATTTTCTAACCACGCTGAACGGTCCCCTGTAACAGAGAAACAGATACAACGTGCTGAAGCGATCGTGATCACGGTCACAGGACGACTAACACGCGGTCCATCCCCACCACCTACCACGCAACTCTAAGCGCCGCGACTATATTAGCATGGAACTCTCACCGAGTAAGGTATATCCGTGACAACGTCGGTTGGCTAATTTGCCGTATGTTAACCGCGCGTGCATTCGTCGAATTCGCGCAAAACCATAATGCACCGAATGATCTCTATTCACCGATCGAACGGCCGTACATTATTCCGATTGTCTCGAGCACGCTGGCCCTTTAAGTTAGCTAAGTAAACCGTTACGTAATCGATTCGGTCAAGATATGTGTGCATGCATTTGTAAGAGGAACGTGTGATATCTGGGTCACCGATTTTGATTAAATTTAACGTACGAAACGCGGTACACGTATGTAACACGGGGATGATAGTATTTATCCAGTGAGAGCGATGAGTGTTTGGTCGAACGATAGACGTGGGAATAAAGGCTGGGTTAGGGGTGTGGAAAAAGTGTGTTTGGATTGTATGCTTGAGATTATCTTATAGGATATAGGCCACCTGTGATTTCGAATGGAAGTGTCTGTATATCTTTTACGGAGGGAGAGGTTATGTGCGTGTGGAAAGGTGAGTACACAATCACAGCCAGTTAGTAGTTAGTAATGAAGGATTACGGAGTGAAGGGTCGGAATCGATATGCATATGTAAAAAGTACACGTTTCATTTGCTTCCCACAGGGTTCTCCACTCCACAGAATTTTATATAGGGTGATTCATACGGAGGGTGAGAGAGTTCTAGTTATAAACTAGAACTTAGAAATTATAAAGTTTAGTAACTTTAGGTGTACATTTTGTCAATGGCAGTTAGTACCGTTGGTAGTTGGTTAGTACCGTACTTTTTTGTCTTCTTATGTGAATAATACAATTTATACAATCTTGTTTCTTTTTATTAATGGACTTTGAATTATTCAAAATTTGAATTAAATTCTTATGCAAATTAACATTTGTAATTTATATTTTAATATTTTTATTTGGTACTATTATTTAAATAATTAGATTGATATTACTTATTTATACATTATAAAAATTTAGGACAACTACAATATATGTGATTAAATAAAAATTATTCTTTTGAAAGGATAGGGGGAGGAATACTATCTTGAGTTTTGATGATAGAGAAAAATATTTTGTATGCAATTTGAATAGTATCAAAGGACGAATATGTATTAAGGAATATTTTGGTCCGATCTCATGTTATTTGAAAATTTCAAAGTCAATGAGTTCTTTTCCTGTATGTAAATGTGTACCTTTTTACTTGCATATCGTTATTGGTATTCAAATCCATGCAGAAATGAAGATTCATTCGGTAATGTAGGGACACTTGTAAAATGGAATTAAAAGATTATAAACAATTAAAGCAGACATTCGTTTAGCTGCAGCCACCCTTGATAATCCCAAATCATTCTGTTCTCGCTTCTCATTTATTGTATCATCGCAATAATATCAACGCGCCAACTTGCATTCGCTCGATCATTACACCGCCATTCAAATTGAATTTAATTACTTCTGACAATCGATAATCAAATATGCGAATAAATTAATAACTGGTAACCGTACATACCAAACTGTTACCATATAACAATAATATCTGCAATAATAACATTCACTACGAAATGACCTTTAGTTCCTGAATTAATCTTAATACTCGGTGGTATCATGGCTGACCATGACAATTTGGATTCGATTTGACAATTTTAATACAATTTTCCAAAAATCCTTAAATACTTATCTATTTCCATGTATGTTAAATTAAACGTTAAATATTTACAAGTGGCTCCATTTGAAAAAAAAAAAAGAAATCTTTTAATATTTATTTACAAAGTCATCTCTGTTAAATTTAATATTATACAATTACCTATGTAGAGGAATAAAATTAATTAAATTAAACTAATATGAAAGTGATACATTAACTTCAATCGAGGTTCTCAATTAAAAGAAAAAGAAAAATATTATACAATTACGATTATAACGTGAAAAGGCAAAAATCTCCAAGTATTTATAAATATTTATCTACTAAATGAGTCTCTCATCGCGCTGCAATGAGATATCAATTAAAATTATGTAATTATAACTAGCATGATTCGAAAGGAAGCGGGACTTTTAGGAAATTTATATAATACGATGCTCCTGTTACAACGCGCAAACATTTGTTTACCTGCAATCGAGTTCGTCAGCAATCGTGCAAAGCAAATCGGGTGAAACGAAATCCGACATGCGTGTTTACAAAAGATCAAAGTCTATCTCATTAAAACGGATCATAAAGTGTTCCGTTGAGCAACAAGTATTCTCGCATAAATGCTCCACCGTGAAAAAGCTCATACCTGGGTGCTCGAAGATTCGTGTCAAGAACTAAGGAGACGATAACTGAGCAGAACCCGACTTCAACATATCTCGCGATACCATCGACGGAATCAAGCTTTATGTCTCAGTGTCCCCAGACAAAAGTGTATATCGTAAAAAGGAAATTATTGAGTTTAAATTCTCAATTCGTCCCTCTTGGTCTCTCCCTCGTTCCGCGGCTAAGAAAATTCTCCTTTCAAGGCACGCTATAAATTACAGAACCAAAGATGTTAACCTAATTCTTGAATTCTTGAAACTCGAATTCAAAGCAGTGTAAGCTCACAGGATTCGAAATTTCTAAAAGTTGTAATATTCAAACCTGCAAGAAATAATTTTCACTCGTAACTGAAATATTTTATTCCAATAACCGTAGTCTTAACGAAATTTTTATAGATGCAAACAAAAATATAACAATGTAGCGTGTTTGAAAACATTAATATTCGAATTTTTTGCGAATTTAATTTGTTTTTAACCATTATAGACTAGGATGCAAGAGAAAAATTCAATCTGATACAAACAAAGATTGATTACAGTATCGTTGATGTAAATAACGTCATAAAAAATCTGTAAAAGTTTGTCATACGTAGAAATGAAAATATTTGCAAATCCACTCTGGCTTGACATTTAGCTTGGTTCGATACAATACACATTCTCACCGATAAGCATTTTAAAATATGTGTCGTAAAACAATAGAAATCGTTTGAAGTGGGCCATTGAAGAAATACGAATGCTTCTGCGGGTGGCTGTATACGGATCTTGAAGGGTCCAAAGCATTTTTCCCTCGTTTCTGCGCCAGCTGATGCTAAATGGATTATGCAAACCGACATCTTTCGACTTTCGTTGGTAAAAGCTTGTTCGACAATCTTTAACCATAGAAAGTGCCAATAAGAAGGTCTACTTGTTCGTGGCCCACTTTTTACAAGAAATTATCGACACCTCGTTGTTACTTCACAGCGATCGATTAATGGCAAACACGATGACGCTTTAATTAACTTTGGAATATCGAAATTTGTTTAGAACATTAAATATTCGTAATCAGAAGAACAGCTCCTCTTTTTCCTTTTTTCTTCCTTCTCGTTTTTCGTTTCTCTCCTATTCGTAATGAAATTTATCGTCGATGCTTTTTTGTATTTTCATTCTGATTTGTAAATGTCGAAATTATAACGTTAAACAGCAGCACAAAGTTTCGCGTTTCCGCGAATGTAAATATGCTACTTTATAAATTGCTTTTTGAACACATTTTTTGCAATTTTATCATGGAAAAGGACGTTTGAAAAAAAGGGCACTACAGAGCTTCATATTAATTAATGAAATGTACATATTCCTTCCAAATACTGCGAAGAGAACTAGAATAATTTTAAAATTCATCCTGCGATAAATAAAGGGAAATCCTTGCAAAGGGTAAGTCGAAAAAATAAAATGGAATTTCATTCATGAAGAGGTTTATTTTTAGTAAATTGGAGCCTGAAAATTCATCGAATAAATGTGCACTCAACCGTATTTTTAGTTTCGAGGCACCATTTTAGTACTCGTTATTCCCACCTTCATTTGTATACGATTCCGACCATTTCCTGAAAATTCATATCATTTTATTCTGATGGAGTAAAACGTGATGTCTCGAGAATTAGAATTTTCCGTTTTTAACAAAATCGTAGAAAAAGTTTTAACTCAAGAAAAACCGTATAATTAAATATCTAACTATTATTAATTACTCAAATCGCGTCCTATTTTCACGATAAAAATTCTTTAAAAATATATCAACAATAATATGTTAATTTTAAACCACTGTTATTGGTAAAATAATTTATTGCTTTACAATTCGTTTTAATAGAATGGAAAATTATTTCCACGATTTAATTAAGTATTTAACAAATCATAAAAGGAACATTAGTCAGTATTAGTCATATATAATTAAATAATCGACTATTACTATTAATAACAAAATTCGCGAAGACTCTAATAACAAAAATTCGATTAAAATATATTTCTCATTAACACGTTGATTTTCGGCCACTGTCAATGATCGAATGATTTAGTCATCGAGATGTTAATTACCGAAAACAAGGTTGAATCATCATACACCCCATCCCTTAAGACCCCAACCGCGACGTTGTGGAGGCTTAGTCGAAATCACGAGACGTTGGTTTAACCCCCTTGTGGCAAACCTATCTCTGCTGCTAGGACACACAGCATAATTTCCGTTCACACCATCTCCCGGGAATCGTATAGATCGTGAAATTGTATAATCATTGACAATTGCACCAATCAGCTAAATAAATAACATTTTTTCGATACGGTTGAAGAGCAAACACTCGAATATCTAACACTGTCCAAAACTTAACACGAGTTTTTCGTTATTGGAATAACGAGCAATGACGAAAATCGATATATCTCTTGAAATAATTGAATGTCGGTTTAGGTATACTCGAGAATTTCATGATAGGAGTAATATGTATCGATATATTAATTACGAAAGGTGGAATATTATAGATGAGAATTATTTACCTAGGTATGTTATCCACTGAATTTATTTGGCTAGAAAATGTCCTTAGATATTTATTTACCGTCTCAAAGCATATTTTAAGTATAAAAACTAAACGAAATTCGTGTGTATTTACGTAGAGAGGTGCTCGACATTTTGTTCATTACAACGAAATCCTAAAAGCAATCCATTCATAGGCAGTTTTCATTATTCCGTTATACCGTAGCAGATTTTAATTACGCCTGTATTATGGAACAACTTTCGGCTTTATTATCTTCACTTGGCGTTAAATTTTACGGGTACCACCTGCGCTTTTTACTAAATTGCGATCAAATAACTCTCTTCCATTCCGTCGTTTCACTCGTTGAAATAAATCTCACCGGAGAAAGAATCAGTGTATTTCATAATTCTCTCTTTATTACCGTACATTCTCTTCTTTTGTTCGATTTTTCCATTTCGGAAAAAAATGAGAATCTCCTCGCGAAATGTCCAGAAAATACGAAAAAATAAGATAATGTAAAAGAAGCCATATTCTGCACACGCTGCCTCGCATGCAGAACTTAATGAGCTTTACTAACGAGTATCCTCTTAAGAAAATTAAGTATCCGAAGTAAATATGCCGATTACTTGTGTCTGGAATAGCCGTGAGCAAAAATAAAATTCAGAGGTAATTCGGGAAAATAATAAATAGCATAACTTTTCGTACAATTTAATATTATAGCTCGGAACAGTCGTTCGGTAAGATCAATTATGTGCATTGACCCACTGCAGTCCTGTATTGATTTAGCGTCCAAATTCTAGACTCGACAATTCATGTTATTCAATTTTTCATTTTTAATGCGAAAACTTTTCTGCTGTAATTTATTTTGATAGTAATATGTCGATGTGAATATTATTCGGGACAGTAAGAAAATAAAATCAAATTTTGAATAGCGTTATAGAATTGGTGTTTAACAATAAACTATTTAAAATATCGAAATTAACTTGTATATGAGGAGTCAGGAATCCTGACTAATCGTCTATTTTCTATAAAAAGGCTATTAAAGTAAACTCTTTCTGAAAACGAGCACTTAGGAAGATTATGAGAGAAAAAATAGTCGAGTTCTTACTCAGAGTATATTTGTATAATCCTAGCAAGTTTGTAGAAGAAGAAAAAGAAGTTTGTAGAGGAAGATAACAAAAAAAGATAAGAGATGGAGGGATTTGTAGAATATCTTCAATGGACAATCGACCAATTGTAAGTGGGACCTCTGAGATCACAGTCAATTAGGTCAATGAAGGAATCAAAGGAAAGCCTCCTAGACGAAGATGCTATGTGGGACCATAGTGTGATGAGACCAGTATTCATCTTTCTTCCATTTTTTGCTAGCTCATGCACATTGGGTGCTTTATCTCTGCTGAGTTGTAGAGCATAAATCTGAGTATATTTAGATACGTATTTAGATAATATCAACTTAGCATGTGTTATTTTCTACATATTTCTATTTTATTCTATATTCTGTTATAATTTTATTTACTATTATATGCTATATAAATATTCAGAAAACGTAAATAGTATAAATGAAATAAATTTTGTGCATTTAATATTTGCATAATCGCGTAATATTATATTTGAACGATACTAAATGCAGGAAATTTATTTTATTTACTATAAAACCGATTGCCGCATGATATGCACATTGTATATTAACTATTATAGATTTCAGTTGCATAAAAATAATTAAATATTACAACTACAGGCAGTGTATGAACTTTTGCATGTAAATAAAAGACTAAAAGAAAGAGAGGAAATTTTACTGTGATCTTTTTCGTCTGAAAATTTCAGAACTACTGCATTACACTAATGCCTTACTGCTGTTCGCCGTTTAAAACATTCTCGGTTGTAGAAATAAATGAAAATAGAAATTAGAAAAAAGAAAAGCGAAACAATATCTGGAGCTGGAAAATGCGAAGGGATTTAAATAATTACGAAGTCATTTGAAGAAAATAATTAAAGGTAGAAAGTAATTAAAAATGTGTCACTGTCGACGACGAAAAGTACAAACATAAAAAGTGAGAACAAATATTAACATCTATGGGTTAACGAGTTTGCACAAGAGCGATTTTCTGGGACATACAAACCAACTAAAACCATTGGACTTGATCGTAGAGGAAAAAACTAGGCTTTTCCCTACGCGACTTGTCACGAGGATTGAAGTTCAAGTGGTAGTAATTAAAACGCCAATCAGAAGTTGATGCGCGGGTTCACGAAGTGAACTCCTCGAATTTTCAAAATTCACTCGTTTTATTGCAACGATTAATTCGGTGACTCCTTTAATCTGTATACAAACGTGAAAATTGGGAAAAATAGGGAACTGAAGGAAAGAAGGAAAATAAACAAAGGCGATAAATTTATAATAAACCACGATTTATATTAAATGATTTAATCAAGAGTTTTCTTGGTCGTAAATTTATTATATATCGATTACTATTCCGAGTCAAATTATTTTATGAAATAATAAATTTTCTTACTTTCTTAGTTTTAGGAAAAGAATATTAAATGCTTCTTTCAGAGTCTTTGAATTTTTTATAAAACATAATTATTCGTGACACACGGTATTCTAATTTCTCAGAAGTGGTAGACTGGTTTATATTTTAAATAAAGATTTAAATGGAAAAATTATTTTGAACGCAGGAAATAACGTAGAAATATAGAAATAATAGGGGCTATATTGAAGATTTTTATGAAAGAAGTGTGCCAGTAAATGATTCAACTAAAGTGGCAGTAAAAGCTTACAAAGAAACGAGTTATAAAAAGGAGGGTTATAAAAGGAGACATTTCTTAAGACATAGTGACCCATGTTTATAATTAATTACCTTCAAAGACAATATTTATATGGACAATTACGTGAAATTCATTTTGCACGCAATGGTTTCCGCTTTAAACTCGTTAATAAATAACATACGGTAATAACGCAGAGCTCGTTGTTTCAGAACAAACAAAAATGAATTTTCTATCTGGTAACAATTTTCTTTGCACAAGAATCGTGACAAATTTAAGAAATAAAACGTTCGACTTTCGGTATTTATTTTATTTCATTCGCTATTTTCCAAAGCGAATGTAACACCTAAATACACAAGTAAATTTCTTCGCGAAACTACTAGATAGGATCTCTCACTGTTCCCTCTCATATGACGAATTAATACCGTAGGTTTATTTAGTAAACATCAAAGAGAATTGCGTAATGACAGTCTCGGGAGTGGTTTTAACGCGAAACTTACGCGCACGATAAATTTCGCTGCTGTCTGAACATTTATTTAAACTCCAGAGTACAACAAAGTTACTTGGAAAATTAAAACATAATTTGCTTCGGATTGTACACGAGGATGGAAGTCCGACTCGACTTAATGCCAGAGATTAGCTTGCCTGTTTAAATAGTGGAGCGTCACCGACTCGAAGGATACTAAGAGATGAACACACTGATAGGTCGAAATAAGTAGATACGTTAATTAACAGGAGTTCCCGGTTTATGTGGAATGACACTCGCGATATTCGAATGGGTGAAATTATTCATTTGCGCTGAGAAAGACGATCCTTGTTAACGAGGAAATTACGACGTGGATACAGACTAGAATTAGTTCTTTGATCATTGTGCATAGCGACGAACGAGAGTCTCGCGAGTCGTCTTACAAACGCATATACGCTCCTTCATCAAGATATTCCAACATTTACATTTTTCAGAAAGTAATATATGTGAAACACTCGAAACAATAATTATATATTTAGCGAGAAAAAATTTTCAAAATTGTCTCGAGAAAATAATTCAATTACTATGTATTGCATTTGCGATATATTTATGACAAAAATATTGTATAAGTAACGTATAATATTATATTGAAAATATTACTAATTATTTTAATCTCTTTTGTTGCTTATGATAGCCTTAAGATGATTTTTTATTTAACTCGCTAGTTATTAGTATTTGAAATAAATATATTATAAATATCGAATATATCGTTGAATTATTTTCTATTTTTACGTTACGTTATATTTTATTATTTTATGTCTCGTTTTATTTGTTTGCGTATGTTTTGTACATACAACATAAGAAACGTAACCTGTTTATAGCTATTCTTTTTGATATTGGAAGGAGATATATCCCATTCACACAGGATGGTACACATTTCATTAAAAAGATTTATGACAACCTGAACAGTTGATTCCATAAACAAATAAATTATTTGCAGTTGTTTATTATTTCGCCAGAAATAGTTTTATTGTAGTGTAGTGTAATTGAATGCAGCGCGGAATAAATAATAAAATCATTTCCTTTTAAATTTTTAATTTCTGTATTACGCTATTACAATGCAATTAATATTAATACTCATAGCAAATTTCTCATTAACATTAATATACCAGAATTATAATATTCTGATAAATATTAATTATCCACTCTATGAAATTTCTTGCATTTTTTCTTTCCATATTTCAGTCGCATTGACTACTAGATGAATAACCATAATATTATCTCGATAATCTGCATTTTATGATACATGTTTATTCGACTATTTCGAATAAAAATAAACAAAAATCGTAAATCTCAATTTTTTTTTTCAATTTAATAAGCTTAATATATTTCTTGGAAATATCGCAAGTATAATACAGCCTATAAATCATATTATTCTACCATTAAATCCCCATGTCCATTAACATGGCTGCCCCCCATTTATTTAATCCGATCAAAAGCCACTTACTTTCGAAAAAAACACATCTGGTTATTCTACTCGAAAGATCCATCAAACTGACATTTACAAATGACTAAGAAGTTGATATGTTAACACGTGCATTAAGTGCGATAAATATTCAGTGGTCTTATCGAGTATGCAAAAATGTATCCGCAAGGAGCGTTTCGTTGAACTCGTAAGAAAAATGTAAATTCCACGTAAAGATGTTGAAAAAAAAATTCGAGGATGTACATTTCAGTTGGATGGTATAAAAGACGAAGAAAACAAAGTGAAGGCAAAATGAAAACATCGATGTACAAGTATAAGAAGGGTAGAAGCACACGATGCATCAACGCGAGAAATAGAAATGAATATGGCAAGAAGCAAAGTTCGGTTTCGTGAATGCTGAAATCCCAAAAGCTCCATCCGTATCATTACTTCGACCTTATATACATGGCATATGGTTTGCGAAGATCGAGATTTCGTCGATTTTCCTTGGAACGCGAGGAAAGTGGCACGAAGTTTCTTCGAATCAATTTGTACACTGAGTTCTAACATCTATACTCGTAGGAAAAATTGTAACAGATGATCGATATCCACTTGAAATATTTCGATATTTGTGTATTTCGAATTTTGTGATTCCATTGTATTTATTTATTATTATTCCAGTGTATTTTGAAATTATTATTCCATTGCATTTATTTATTATTATTCCAGTGTATTTTGAAATTATTATTCCGTTGTATTTATTTATTATTATTACAGTGTATTCTGAAATTATTAGTCCATTGTATTTTGATATTATTATTCCATTGTATTTGGAGACTATTGTTCCATTATAATTTGAGAATATTATTACATTGCGTTTTGAAACTATTATTCCATTGTATTAATTTATTATTATTTCAATGTATTTTGAAATTATCGTATTTTAACCCACTGTTACTTATAAATTAAACCTCAGACTATCGTAATTGAACCTCACACGTTCGCTAGTACAAGTTAGGGTTCATTTCGAATAACTTGAACATGACTGAGAAACATATATTTGCTTTTAACGTGCCACTTCTATTTAACGTTCTATAAGGTAGCTTTGCAAGTCAAAGTTTCTTAATGAACAGTCACTATTTATCGCCACAATTTAACCATTCTCAAAGACTTTGTCGCTGAAGAAAATCGTTGTTCCGTCAATGTATTTTATTGTATTAATTAAACACTGTTAGTTTCGAGAATAATTAAATTTAAGATAAATTTCTTTCGTGAAATTCTTGATCATAAANTAATTAAAGGTATAATTACATGTACATAAGATTGTTGTGATACATAAATTTGATAAAAAAATCGCAACACATTTAACAAGCTAGTAAATTTACAAATGAGTAAAGTATAATGGTAAATTTATCATTTGAATTTATTTTTTTGATAGATTCTTTTAATTTCAAATTTCCAGTTATCGTTTGTTCGTTTATAAAGGCATAATACCGTTCTAATCTATACAAAACTTCGGTGCATTATTACAGTTATCTAAAAATGCATCCTCGCATGTTGGATATTCGAAGTTGCTCCATAAAGGTTCATATGGATGTAACTTTAACGATCAAAACGACCAACGTGAAACTTTCGGTACGGCTATAGAGAATTTTGAAGCTTCTAAATTTCTTGCACACTTTGTAATTTTCCATGCATTTTGCATGTACTTTACATACGCCCCATATATACGTATGTATAAGGAACCCGTTATCGATAGGTACTTTGCATATTCTGACTATCTCGCCTGAATGAACAACATGTGTTGTCTACTTTTACCAAAGAAAGACCAAAGAAACAAATTTTAAATTATCCACTGAGAGGAATCGATATAAGAATTTAATATCGAATGCTCAGAACTGCTATAATAAATATGGATAAGAGATTCAGCCCTTAAAGTAATTTACTTTTGAATTCTAGCCCTGAATCATTGCAAGATCTGATTGCGAGGAATTGTGATGTTAAATAAAACAAAATAATGATAATAATAATGGTATTAATAATAGTATTATGTTTCACGAATTATTAGTAATCTAATAATATAATAACATTAATGCTATTATAATTAATATTGTTATTATTAATATAATACGATTAACATTATTAGTAACTTTAAAATTATTAAGAATCGTGCAAACCCGTGTAATTATGTTATTAATATTAACATTAATACGATAATAATAATTACACAAATTTGTGAACTATACAATGAGATTAAGATCAGTAATTAATTATTAACATCACTGAATTATAATCTCGTGTATTGCGTAATGTTTATTTTTATAATCTGTAATAGCAGTGTGATAAAAAGTATTCTATAATTTATTGCACAAGATTCTGAAGCAACACGAGAAGTCTTTAAAGGTAAGACGAGAATGGAATTATAATTAATGGAAGCATAGAAATTCGTCAAAGTGACGTACAGCAGCGTATGTTTAATTTAAAAGCAATTCTAGTGCACACTATTATTACGGAATTTGCAGTTTTAAATATGTACGACTTTACCAGTTTGTTCCAATTATAATCGCAAAGACCGATAACAAGCTTACCTTTTCGTACTTTAATCGCCTCTGAAATTAGTTTTTCGCTTCTATAACTCGTACTGCAATTTGTACGAGGGTAAAAATATAATTATCCACAGAAAGAAGAGGTGAGAATGGATAGAACGTCATTTTTTTTCAGTATCACCAATGTAACTTTTACGAGAAAATGTATCATCATTGTATTTTCCAATAAAGATGACACTCGATACTTTAAAAATTCCTTTTAATTCTAGCTTTTATCGGTAATCTTTAATGTTACCTCATAAAAATTTGTTACAATTGAATTACTATATTCTTTTTATCTCTTATTCTCTCGCACATTTCTATGATGAATGTGAAGATTAAAATAAAGAAATCTACGGATTAATGAAAAATCCGTGAAAATTATTATTCTACCGCAGATTCATAGCCAAGATGTATCACTAGGTTTAAATCATCCCTGAACTACAGTTCACATACTACCCTTAATTTATGACAGTAGCTTTTTCTTCCTCAACTTACAGAACATCCAACACACCTGAGAAATGAGTTAATTTCGTATAATCATATCTTTATCAACTCATAAAAAAATTATAGTCGTATTAAAAGATTTTTCTAACTCGAATGTAAAATATTGCTAGATTTCGAAACCCTAGGAATTCTTAGAACTCATAATTCGAAACTTTCGAGGTTCGAGACACTGATTTCCATTTTCAACATAAAAACAAAATTCGTTCGACGAAGCAAATCATATCCAGAATATTTTGAAAATAAACTACATTCCATTCATCTATTTTATATTCTCCTTTGCGTAATTTCTATGACTTTCGAATCACAAACAGCTCGAATTTTCGATAATTTGAAATTATTTAAAATTTCGAATATTCAAGCCTTAAAAGTCTCTCCCTTTTAAGGAATAAAAAAATCCATGCTTCGAAAGAAAAAAGGCACTCCCGGTTTTTCATTTCGAATCAGTTACACGAATCAAAGGTAATGACAAGCAGTGAAAGAAATTTCGACAAAAATTCGGACAAAATCGGAAAATTGAACGCGCAGCGTATGGATTTGGCTGTTTTCAATACAGGACATGTGTATATGAAATTCGTGTATCGCAACGTCCCGATTGAACTACGAGGATTACTCCGCTTTAGGGGTTGCAAATCCCTAACTAACCCTTCTGGTGCACGATTCTCTCTCGAAGGTAGCCCGCTAAATTAATATCGCGCAACTGGTCAGAAATGCAGAGCAAGTGGATAATGATCGACTGCGTGCTTCATCCAGCACGATGGACTATTAGCGTTGTTGTCCCGAATGCTCGAGTGTTTCATACAAATGTCCTCGAAAGACTTATGTCACGAATGCTGTACCACCCGTCGAATGACTATTTCGATCTGGAACGCGAAATAACAGGCCTGATCCAACCGATCGGTGTCCGAAGACTGACGAGAATCGGTTGAAACTCCCATTGTTCCGAAGCTATAGCTCTTAACACGCGTGGTTCGCGTAATTCCCTCGCATGATTGACCGTCTTGGCCAATTTTCAGCAAGGGTTGTGAAGGATTCTCGAAGACCGCACGAAGGTTATAATAAATTCACGATAGTTACATCGATACTCGGGCTAGGTGACTAGGTGATATACTCCTCTCAACGAGAATTGACAGGGAATACGAACAGCTGCACGCGATTCGTGATTAGAAACATCAAACCTTGATCTGAGCTGATCCAGATGTGAGATTCAACATTTCGAAGAAAATTTTCGCTGACATTGTACCTAAGGATCCTGTTTAAGGCTTCTAAGTATCGATTACGTGACCGTTTTGTTTATATTCCCTGTCAGCTATTTAGTTCCGTCACCTACTGGCTTGCTCGTCATTTTTCCTGGCTTTAAAACGTGTCATAAACTCGAAGTTTCATAAGACTAGGATACAGTATGCACTGTACTTTAGCAGCCAGGTCTGACAACTGTAAACTGACAAATTCTTCCTAGAATCTGTCTAAGATAGGTTTAGTAGTGGTCACTCTTTCCTTGCAAATGTTGTTAAGGCTTGAAATGCAGTTTCAATGGCATAATCAGACTTATAGGGAAAATACTATAGTACCAAACCCATGTGTCATCTGAACTTGATGGGTCATCAATGTTTGGGTACAAATTGCTGCAAGTATTTTCATAAATACTTTCATAATTTCTCTCGCTTTTCTGAAAACAATTTCTAACTTCTACCTTTGCTCTTCAAATTCGCAATTTCCACCAATTCTATTAAACAATCATAAAATACTTAGCCTTATCCTAGATTTTTAATGCACTTTAGAAGATTTTGGAAAGGAAAACAAGATGACAAACAGTATCGAATCACAAAGTCTATCAATCATTCGCAGAAACGCAATTTTCACTTGGATTCGTTCGTCTTCAATCATCGTTAATCAAAACTTATTTAGCGATGATATTGTACAACGCTATAATGAAAATACAGATCAACCAAGGGCAACTGGGATTCTAGATTTCTTAAAAGAAATCCAGAAATCAATCACACTAAAGTTACCATTAAACAAATGTTGTTTTCTGGTAATAAAACGTTGAGTTTCGCAGCTTTATCGACGAAGACTTCAAAAGAAAAACCTTCGACGGTATACGCAGAGATTTTTGTGAGATTCGAGAGTTTAGAGAGATCTGAGAGATTCGAGAATATCGACGTCAGATTCGAAGAAGCTTTTCTATATTCCCACGCGTTAAAGAGTGAAATTTCGCGAGTTATATTGGTTTCTTTAACCGTTTTCGTTTTATCTTGTTCCTTTTCGGTGGCTCGAGTTAAAGAAAAACCGGCCATGGTTTTCTAGAATAATACAGATGTATTAATCCTTGGTTTTGGAGAAGATGGAACGTTTCGCTGGCCTATTAGCCCTTTCTACCGAATCCAAGCTTCGAAAGCTCTCCTCGGACGAAATGCTTAATGGGTTCTTTCGAATTTCAAGTGTCACGGTCAACGATGACAGTGACACGGTCAGGATGAAAGCTGTAGAGTCTCTCAAGGGGAACAGTTTATGACAGCATTGTTCCGCGAGTTAGGCGATAGCTCATGGTACGGACGATCATTATCAGACGTGCCAGGCGGTTGCGGAACAATCTGGAATTTCCTTTGATTTGGAAAGTCCAGTGGTTATATTGTCCCAAGTGTCGGGACATATACGGTCTCTGTGGTCTACAATGGGGATAGTTGAGTCTCGATAACCGAGTCGTGATGATACCCTCGTGGTATAGCTCATTATTCCACTTTCTCGAATGCTCCACTTTTCGGTTAATTCCATTTTCCAATTTTCGCGACTCCAGGTTTAAATCTGAAAAATTTCCAGCTCTAATGGTACGGTGCCAGTCGCGTAGCGGGTTACTCCAATTTTGGATAAAGCGTTATTCTTTTTATCGGCAAGCGTGGAATTTAAGAAGATCCGGCGGCTTAATAATGCAGAGCTCGTTATGATGTAACGTATGAAAGGATCCGCGAAATTCAAATTTTTAAATAACGAAATTTTTTTCTAAAATCCTATATGGGGCACGAGAAAGTCGAAAGTTTTAACAGCGCGGTGGCAATTACAAAGGGAATTACGCGGGAATTCGCCAAAAAAAAGTTTCATTTTCCGGCTAAGTGATTCTTCTCTGTAGCAGAGAACGTGGGACCATCGGTGAATTCGAGGTTTTAATGATACAGCGTTTAATTGTTAAGTAAAATAGGGGATTATTCGGAAAATTCCTCGGCTGAAAATTATTTCAAGATCGAATGGCTTTCATTTATCACGACTATTGAATCGTGCAAGTCTCTTTCACTTGCAATTTGGCGCATGATTTACGACAGTATTCGGATAACCTTCCATAAATTTGATTACGTATGAACTTCCATTTACTCGTGATGGTATTAATAACAGTGGTAATTCTAATTAATGAGGGAGTGAAAATTCTCGCGGTATCGTAGGGATAGTTTTCAACATCGATTTTTGAGAAATATGCCAGGTAAAATAACAGAGAGATACTTCGTTCGACCACGTATAGCAAAGTGGCTACTGTTGGCGAATTATTATTAAAACTCGTTAAAATACATTTTATTCCTGAAATTTTTGTACGATTTTAAATTGGGAGGAAAACACGATTGCAACAAGATTGGTGTGTATATACTACCTCGTACTAAAAGAGAGGTAATAGCCACTTAGAACGTCTATTTTCCAGACTGATGTATTGACAGATATGGGCCACTGTTATGGCTATTGATATCGCCAGACATAAAGTCTATTAATTCTTTCTCTCTCCTATTTTTCCCTGCGTTTCCATGAAATTAAATCTTTAGAAAACCACGAACATGTTAGGAATTAAAACGATATGACGATACGTGGCATCGTGTTAGAATCATAGTAACTCGAAGTACGACGATTCAATTGATACAAATTTTGAAAGAAAAAAATACAATTGATGTTTAAATTTAGTATTGATAAATTTCAATATTTCAGAAGATAAAGATTACATACAAATTCGCAAATTATTACTCTGTCTTTTAACTTTTGTTACTAATAATAAATGGATTGTATATTATATTTATACACACGTTATAGATTAATAGTTATAGTATAAATATTTGATATAAAATTGATAACGTAATACTGAGAGAATTCATTGAATATTCAATATATCTGGTCCAAATTAATTGTCTAAGGAAGTAAACATGTATTTTATGCGATATTTTTTGCTGAAAATGACCTGTTGAACCCGAAGACGAAGTTTGTTGAATATCCCATTGGGCATATTGTACATAGTATACAGAAAGTTCTAAGTTAGGTGGTCTTACAGGAGGCTGATAGAATGTAACAAGAAACTGTTTTCTTGTAGCAATTGTTCTTATTAGACCGACTATACATCTTTTTATTTCTTTATTACCTGTTAAATCTCTGGAAACTAATGGTTACATTGTAACCAATCATACGTGAAGACCGTATGATGAACCACGATTTTCAATTTTTATAGGAAATTGATTTAAAGTTTAGAACACTCGATATACCCCTAATTTCTAAAGCCGTGTTTTTATTTTCTCCGGGATTAAATGCTTAAATGATTAAATGTTTTCACGAAACTTCGTAGATTTATCATGCGTTCCTGGGAGGTTAATATCTTCGAGCTCGACGGGATATTTTTCGGCAAATTCATATTCAATCATCACCTCCTAACTACTACATAGCACGAAAGTGATAAAATTAATACACACGAATCACGTTTACCTCTTAGCATTTTTCGCACGTGTAAGATCCATTTTTCTGCAGTAATTGATCTATTTAACCTTTCGCTACAATAGCTACTCGAAAACTGCACGCCATACGGAAGCATCTCTCTTCATACGCGTGGAATCTCGGCAAATTATTGCTTAGAATCGCATAAATTAATTTACCGAAACCGGTGCTTCATTTCCGTACGAAGAAATTTTATTTGTAATTACGCGTTGCTCGCCGGTACTCGTTACTTAATAGATTCTGAAGATTGGTACTAATTGGAGGTAACTAGGGTTAATTTTTGAATTCCTGAAACTCGACTCTCAAACTTTGTAAAATTACGAAACTTTTGAACCTAGAGGTGCTAATTTTATTTTCAAAGAGAAATATTTTGTTTCAAGAACTATTCGCGAGTTTCGACGAGAGTAAATTTTAACGCTAAATCCTTAATGATGCAATGACATTAAGGTGCGTTCATAAAATTTTGATTAATGCAATAATATTAAAATTTAATAAGAAACTTTTAATAATATTAGTTATATGTAAATATAATGCAAAAGAATAGAGATAAATTGGAAAAATACATAAGTAGATTGTTCGAGAATGATAATATTCTAACTACTCCTGAAATTACTTCTAATTTACTTCCTGTTTTATCAACTACCATACCAGAGGTATCTAAAAAATCTTTCATAAAATATTATGAATAATATCAACACGATAAAACATTTTTCTCTTATTCACCGATTTTATATTTTTCCTTACCAAACTTCCAAAAATTTTGAATCACAAATAAAGCACAAAATTTCACATTCACGAAATTTTACGCTTGACTTTCGCGATTTAGAAATGTAATGCAATTTTAAGCCACTGTAAATATTCAATTCGGCTATAATAATTATTTTTAAGCCACCGTATGTAGTAGGAGTGTCTATAGTGGCTAGTTTTAACCTACTACACCCAATGTAGGTATAGCAAGTACACCCACTCGTGATATCATCGAAGTACATTCCATTAGCAAAACAGGCGTGAAAAAATCCGGTTCAAACAATTCTGTACGTACGTGACGTGTTTCGAGATAAAACAGGCACGGCTGATTTGATTTAGAAGCATCGAGGATCGCTCTATATAGTGACAGATGCTCAATTTGAAGCTTTTTTTTTCAACATTCATCACAAGTTGTCGAAAGCATGCGTAGAGCATTCGAAGCATGATCCTCATGCGGGACTCGAATCGACCGCTCGAAATTTCACCAACTACGATTCACACGTATGGACAGTTACACCATTCTCCCCGAGAGATTTGCACAAATTTTTGGCTACAGTTGTCACACCGCTGTCCATTCGACACTTGTACATCGTCCAACCTGGCCAGCACGATCCTTTAAAAATTGTTCCACGAAGTTCCACTTCGAAATCGTTCATTTCTCGAACAGAAATGAAGGCAAATCTGTACCCCATGTTTTGTACAAATTAAGGGGGGTTACTAAGGATGACTATGACAGGGATGATTCTGGGTATTCGATATTCCAAAATCGAAATTTTTCTTAGATTTGGGTTTGGTAGTTTACTGACTTCGGTATCGAATTAAATAAACGGTACTGAGATACGGTTTTCTCTGAGGAATCAAGTAATTACTATTGTAGTTTCTAATGTAGATTACGATAAAATAAGGATTAATAAAAGAGGTACGAAGAAAAGCTAAAATTGACGATTTGATGAGTTTGGTGGAAACAGAATAGAGTTGGAGATTCAATTTCAAGGTTTTAGCTTGGTCACTTGATTCTTCGAGGATGAGATACGATTCCTAATTGCTTTCCACGTGATTGGCATTCTGCGTCATAGGAATCAGTGAAATATTTTTTTAAAATATCTGCTTCGGAATATTAGTTAACGATATTATTGTCTCTGAAAAATTGAACAGTTTGAAAAAGTCTTAACTCCTTCATTTTCAATCATTATTTTTATTTCTTGTATATTTTATAGACTCTAATTTTTTTTTAAATCTGTTAATTATACTTCCAAATAAAATAATTAAAAAATTGAAAAATCACGGCTTTTGTAAAAGTTATTTTCGTTTTATATCATTCAGTCTTTCAATGATAAATTTGGAAATATTTTTCTAAATCTAGTTAAACGCCCTTATAGCATACAGACGTAATTTTTAAAGAATTAATATAAAGAACCATATTTTATTATTAACATCGCTGATTAACATCTTTGTCCCAATGGAAAATAAATTAAATACAGTATAATATTGTACAAGTAAAATTAATAAACGTAAGAAAATTTTCTAGAAAACCTAATAGCAAATAAATAAGAATAAGAGAGGCAAATAAACGACGAATAAAAATAAATAAAAGGGAAAATCGCGGTCGAAAGTAAGGCGAATTCCTGTGCAATTAAGAGGGGCATTTGCAAAGACGGAAACGTTTCTCGTTGTTAAAGCACGTCGTTGAAGTTGCGCCGCGTTGACAATGATGTTCTACCTCCATAGTTCGGTTGTTTCCGCATTATTGAACTCGTAGAGATTACGGACCAACTGGTCACAATCGAGAAACAGAGGTGACAGGGAATTACATTTAGCCAATGTAATCATTAGAGTAACTCCCGGATAAACAAGCTTCTTAACACTGTAACTACTAAACCAGTCAAAATCGCTCTCTCAATTTTTGCAATCCCGGAAATCGCACAATTAATTTTGACAAAATTGACGACAACTTTTTTATATTATATGTTTTATTTTATATTACGTATTTCATATATACTTAATTATTTCCATTTCACTATTATTAAACCAACTATTATTATGTGTGTGTATCGCAATTTGGCTGTAATTTGATCGTAATTATTATTATTTACGTGCATTATGTTCGAATACGCGTGACAAATTAGCGACCCTTAACACCAATTAATTTTCACGATAAACAAATTTTTTTTAATCGTGAAATTAAGCTAGTCGAAATGATCGTTTGCAGAATTCTTCTCTTCGAAGATAGATAGTTGGTTTTGATAAAATAACGTTGATTCTTATTGAAACAGAAATACCTTTATCGTACGATTTGAATGATGTGTACTATATTCATTGCAGTAACTATAATTTAACATAATGGTAATGCCTCCATATCGAAATTCCTCATATAACAGAGCATAATGGATCGCTGAAATAATTAAACCTTTCTATTCTTTGAAAGACCGGTGTCTCTCAAGAAATCCTATAACAAAGTGAAGATTGAAAGGTAAAGCGCTCGAAATTATTATCTTGCTTTATATCACCGCTATTATTCGTAAAAGAGAATGACACTTTCGAGGTATTATTATACTGAAAAAGAGTAGGAAGGAAAAAATGAAATCTTCAGTTCTTGAATACTGCTTCTAGTCGAACAATTCCTTTTTCGATGTGCATTCAAATTTCGCACGAAACTGTGATTAAATACTTTTAATGAAAAATCGTTATAGTCACACGAGTCATGCTTAAATACAAACACGAGTTATCACTGTTGTTCTCTTGGTAATCTTACAATTTAAATTCCAATGACCTGTGCCATAATCAAGCAGCAGTGACATAATTTGAAAAACATCAATGAGAATTAATAATCACACGTCGAATTTCATCCAAACATGGCGAAGAATAACAGTAAGCTAACAATAGTAAAACATCTGCGAGAATTAACGTTTTATTTACAAAACAACGTCTCTCTCTCTCTCTCTCTCTCTCTCTCTCTCTCTCGTGATGCTCAGGTTTGGCCTGATTTCTATATCACGAGATATTTAAGCAAAGAGGTTAATATCAATATTACATTCGACGATTTTTTGGATAGAGGAGAGCAGAAATTCAAAGATCCTTTGTTATATAACTGATGAAATTTTTTTATGCAGTAAATAAAGAATCATATAATAATTACAACGTAAAATTATTTCATTTCGATATCTCGCACATCGTTGCATTATCGTAAATTTTCTACTATTTAATATTTCTTTTACATACATATTTCCTCGTGTCTTTATATTTCCAATATCTTCAACGATGAATTATTTTTATTTTAAACCTTAAATCTTACAGAAATAAATATTTAACGTGTCCCTTTAAACTCTACAATATAAACACGTATAGAAGACAATCCTCGTAATATTTACCAATATACGATACTATTTACCTTCTAAATATAAATCATAAAGAGGAGACGGATAAATCAATACAAAAATACCATCTTCCATAAAGCACGATAACAAATAAATACAAAATAATCGTCTATTTCTCGGGCCACTCGGGCGTGTCTTAATTCGCGTACCAATTCCATCCAGGATCGCATGTACGTTTGCACAAACCAAACGTATTTGTTCCCCTAGCCTAGTAACTCGGCAAACTTGGACGTCTAACCGCGGGAAGTTTAAAATCGAAAGTTTATTTAGCGCATCTGCATCTCGGGAACAATTGGATGACAGTTCCCATGGTGATCTTTCGCCGTGATGCCAAGAAGATCTCGCCGATTCAATCTTCATGCCACTTATGAGTTGGAGAGGATCGAACTTTCTCACTTTGATATCCTCCACTATACCGTTCGCCTCGACCTAGCTCTAATGTCTACCATCCTTTGCGTACAGGACAAAAATACATTTTGCCCTTGATATATATTAAATAACTGACATACATTAAATAAAGCATTGCAGCCTATCGTCGTTAACACCTTGAATCTGTCGATATCTTTATCATTCGCAGCTTTTAGAATTCCGCCAATTGTTGTTTCCCAGTAATGCGTGGTATATATATATTTTGGAAATGATAGAAATTCGTGATTGATATGTTTCAAGATAATTTTTCCCTGTTTTTCCTATATTTTTACCGAGTTATTTTTATCCGAATTTTATTCTTTCATTGGATTTTGCGGTAGATATGTAAAATGGTTATCGTTATTGTTATTGCAGTAGGAAAAATGGACGTGATATTTTATTGGTAGGATATAGCAGGAACTTGTGAATAAACAATGGTTATTCTGTATGATACTGAAATAATTATACCAAACAGTAATTCCAGATTTGATGATTTACTTGAAATGACTTACATGTTAATTTTATACGATTAATAATAGATATTGTCATAGTACTGTTATAAGAAAATGCGTTGTCTAAAATTCGACTTTATATAATCGGTAATATGACAATTACAAATAACAAATTATACAATTAACGGTAAAATAATTACAAACGGTAATTAATACAATTAATAACAAGGTAATAGTAAATAATAAATAATATAATTATTAATATAGAAAATACAAATAACGAATAATACAATGAGTATTAAAGTAATGACAAATAATAAAAAATATTATTATCGACAAAACAGTCGGTGTAAATAACAGAGTTACAAACAATATATAATACAATTAGCAGTAAAATATCTAAAAATAATAAGTAGGATAACGAGCAATGAAATAATTATAAACTACGTTTTTAACGTAAAACGTAACCTTCCAGTCACTTATCTTAATTACGCAGAACGAAAATTTTTATGTACAAAGTACACGTTTTTTCCATTACAATGTTCTGCCGTGTGCATTTGTAACTGTAATGTGGTTTTTGCCGTGGTAATATATCAGAATGATACGTAATTTTATATATCCGTGTTACAAGAAATAATTTTCAGCAAAAAGCCAGATAAGTCGTGGAAAAAGGGACAGAGAGAAGTAGAAATACTACTAAAGGCACGCTTACTTTGATAATCTTGGGATAAAAATTTTTTAGAAGAAACTGTACGCTACCAAGAAAGAGCGTATTACACAGCAGTAAAGAGAGTACACTCTAATTAGAATTTTATCTTCTTTGCTCTACAAACACATAAAAGATATCTTTCACTTCTTAAATGGAGTAATTACAAAGATATTAAAAGCTATGTAAAACGAAGAAGAGAATTGTGCTTTAAATACTTGTAACCCAAGTTTAAGATATTATTGATTTAATCAGTCGGTAATAAATTGAGAAAACGACGAATGAAATTAATGGACGGTAATTTAGTAAATGACATGCAATTTGTGAATTAATTAAGCAATTACAATATATATCTTCTTGGGCCAAGCTTTATTCCTGTTACAGCTGCGATTATGTATATATTTCTATATGGATATATCGATGAATATTATCTACAAACTATCTTCAGTATAAAATAAATAAAAAATATATTTTTAGCATTTTTGCATACAAAAAAAATATAAATGTAAATATTAAATCCCTATGTATAGATTAAAATATAGATATAAATTATTAAGTTTATTGTTAAATATAAGTGTAACAATAATTTAAGTAAAAGATTCATATTAATATTAAATATAAATAAATATAAATATATATGCAAATATTAAATAGAGGAAAAATTTCTATTTAAGAAATATGGAAATGAAGCTCCTTTCCCAGGAAATAATTTCTCAAGCTTCACAGGATACGTGAAATTTCCTAAGAAGTTACTTTATATTTCTGGGGCCGCTTTGAAATATTTCGAGTAGACTAAAACACGCTTTAATTCCGTGGAACGTGTAGCTCATATGCGAAACGTAATATTGAACGAATAAATGCAAAATGAAAATCGCGCAAAAAGGTAACTTTTTCAGTACTTAAAAGTGACACTCGTATCTTCATAGTCGCTATATTCTACCGGGAGGAGGAAGTGAATTCGACCGTGAAGTGAACGCAACATCGATACATTACAAACAGAAGAACGAATTCAAAAAACCAGTCCAAGCGAGAACGAAACAATTTCAACCACTAACCAGAAAAAAAAGAAAGAAAAAAAGAGAATTATTTATAAAACACAGAGACTTTTGAAACATTTTAAAACTGATACATTATGATGCGAATAATGATTTCAAAATACGAATTTGATCGATTACGATCCTTCGATATAATATTTTATAATAAAAATATTTTTTACACGATTGACATTTTGTATGAGAATTTATTGCTTATCCAATTTTAACAAATTCTCCAAAAAGGAAAGGATTATTTATAGGATGTTGAATCTCGAAAAGCACTTAATTAAAGCGACGAATTATATTCTGGATGATTTTAAAACACAAATTCCAATGTAATATTTTCGATTAAAATAATTTTTCCGTAATTGCCTCGAAATTTATTATGCATCGAATTTTAACAAAAATATAGAATATGTAATGTCTTCGAATATCTTATACTATACCGAGCGGTTATATTTTAAACGACGAATTAAAAATTCGAATAATCGATAGATCGATTACTATCCCCTAACCTAATATTCTCGTGCACGAATATCTCTCGCACAACTGACACCCCATATGACAGTTTATTACCCATCGATGGAACGTTTTGGGGATAAAAAATATCCGCGTGATTGGTGCCCAGCATGAGAATTTATTACCCTGCAATCACGTTAAAATACAAATATTTTCGTAGAATTGATACCGTGCACGAGATCCACGGTGAACATGATTGCTTTCCACAAATATCTGTTATCTCTTCTATTTATAGCGTACCGAGAGAAAGAAAACCACTTTGAACGTCCCACTCGTGGACAGTTGCTCCGAATACACGAAATATTTGCAACTTCTCGTTAATACAACGTCCTAGGGGGAACTAGGTCAGATATAATGTAACTACAACCGGCACTGTACAGTTTCATCACGTGATTTCGATCGAGAAGAAAAAAAAAAAATACAATGGGACACGGTTTTGACAGGAGTAAATTTGAAAAATATTCCTCGAGCGTCAGCAGATTCGGAAATCTATAATTATTTGAAAACAAGGACAGGTTCATTCATCTCGACGATTTTCAACATTAGAACTGACGAACTGAATGTCAAGATGAATATTCTCTGACATTCTGTTTCATAATTATTGCAACGTAAGAAGTTAGCGTTAAAATTGACGTTTATTAAGATAGAAACGTAGATATGTATTTACATGTTATATGAATTAGCTCGTGAATGTATATTACGTACTTTAGACAGATAAATTTAGCGTTACACGTGTTATAGGAATCTACATTTCGAATAACTTTGTCTCAGGCATAAAATTTCCACTCTGCTTCAATTTTCGAGAATATTATTCGAATGTATCGTGTTTACTCGTAATCAAGAACACAACGGAAACGTCCATTGCTTCATTCGCCCAACCTACGCTGTGTTTATACAAACTATAAACAAAAGATAAGAATTATATCGAGTTCGATAATTCATCGAATACCATTATTCACACGTATAATCCGATGTAACAGCACTAACAAATATCTTTCTTACAAATTATTCATCTTTATTAATTTTAATTATTACTTGTTATTTTAATTACTTATTTTCATAAGTATCCCAAAAACAAAAAGAGATATATGAATAATAATATCGGTATTTTTAATATCGAACATTAATCATTTCGTTCGAATGAAACATTTTTTAATTAAACTAGAATTATCAATACAGCGGAAAAGAATGCTCCTGTTTGCAATTACTGAAATCACGTACCTGCTTTTAAACAAAATTAATATCGACTCATATTGACATATAACTGTAATTAACTATAATATAATACTTATTCTCGTCGTATCACTAAAATTACTATTACCTATGCCCTTTATATTTTGATACCTATCGAATATCGGTAGATCTAGTGTTAAATAACACATTCACCACTTTGATCTATAATAAACAATTTAATTTAGTCACCATCCGCTACAAAAATCTACTACCTGTTACAATAAAAAAATTCTAACATATTTCAAGATATCGAAGTCCAAGCTACGCTTCTTGGTATATAAAATTGCCTCGGATTTCTACGACATACGTATCTAAAAATCCTCGAAATCGTCCGCTTTCTAAACATTTACCCAACCAGCGATATATAGCTCGATACTACGCGGCTGATTTCGATGGGAAGAGAGAAGAAAGGAATAAAAAGGAGGAGAGATACCTGGAATAAATTTAGAATTAGAGACTGTAAAGCCCGCGAACGTTACGAAAGATGGTTTCACTATGGCAACCTTCGCTACAGTTTCTTTGTTATGGCCCACGTCGATCAAACGTGACTGCGTTCCGAGGCAGCGGTAACTTCGCGTACCTAAATGCCGTTCCTCAATGGAAATGCCATCAATGGACTCGGCTAGAGAGGTGAGCATGGAAGTTTCGTTATAAACTATTCTTAGGACATCGAAGTTTATACAGTCATTCATGGGCTAATGACCATGGCGGATACCGGCGGGCAACAAAGGAATCAATATCCTGTTCAAAGATGGTAATGGCAAAGGGCAAATATACTGTTTATTCTGAAGCTCTGCCCGCGGAACTATGGAGACCGGACTTGAGGAATTCGCGGAATTCGACGGTCTTTACGTATCGTAAATTGCCGCGGATATTTATTTCTGCCAAGATGTAAATTGTACAGTCGACAGACAGGAATGGCATTAATGCGACTTCGGGTTGGAAATCTCGTTCTGGTCTGTTGGTAATCTTCGAGCGTCAATTCCGAGGATAGCGAAGTTGGATGTGGTCGATATTTTAATGGAACTATATTGGATCTCGCGATATATCAGCCGGGGAGGGCACGAGTGCTTAGAAGAGAAATACTTGGGTCTGACGTGAAAAACCTCCGAGCAAATTCACCCGACTTGCCTCTGGTTCAACCTATATCGAGCTTCTCCAACGTTTTTTTTTTTTTTTTACCACTCGATTGTTCAGTTGCGTATAGTAATTAGACACGGTCCCGAATAATTCTGTGTAAGATACTGACACTCACTGGCGATTAAATTATCTCCGCGACGTTATGTTAGTGCACAATAGGAAGTGGCAAGAGCCAAGAAGATTAGATCTATATTTAACATCTTTTGTGCTCGTCTATGTATGCGTAAGAACACGCGTCTCGATTATACATGCGGATGAACACACTGGGATTCTTTTCGTGGCATTTTATAATTTTTAAACCTTACTGTTTTCAATTTAAGTTATTAATAATCGTCGATCTTATTTCGTTGGGTATATTTTTTTTATTCCGCACTGTATGATTACTTTCTTCGTAATCATTGTTTCGTAACCGGTAATTAACGATGATACTGAATTGTCTTATTGTTCGATACGTATAGAAAGATGTTGAAATACAAGCTGACGAGAGCATTTATGCCATATAAGTTTCCGTAAATGACACTGATTTAATCTTATCACCGTTACGTTATATAAGAGACGAACGTGATTACATTGTATTTCTTCGTATAGATTACTATAGTATACCTCTCTCTACTATCGCACCACGATTCGCTGACGTAAGCACTGTTAATTCTATAATTAATAACACGATGAGTAAAAAAGCGATAGCTTGGGAATTAAATTATTTCACATATGTACATCTCGAGGGGAAAATAATACCGTAAGGATCACATTACGAGCATTCCACGAATTTTCAACTAATGACGGTATTGCCATTTTAAACGCAACGATTCATTAAGATCGATGGCAGCTCGTTTCTATGAAGCAGAATCCGACTTCACATCATCATTGGTAACAATTGGCAGCATGCCAAAGGGAAGCTATAAGAAACAAATGGCGCGTCTATTGCTTTAGTAATAACTGAATTATCTACGAGGTATATATCTAAAAAAAAAACTAACAAAAGAAATGTATAGACTCTTTGCAAAATTATAAACAACTCTGGATGATCCAAACACTAATAATTCACGCATTTCTGGAATAAGAATTGAAAATATTCTTGTGCAATAATAAACCACAGAATAACTCGTTTAAAATAAATAAATTTTTTCAACGAAGACTACTTAAAATTATTTTTTCACGGATAATTGAGTACACGATAATGGTATGGAAAAAGGAGCTAAGCTGTTTTGAACCAGAATCTCATCATCTGTTGTGCCCCACTTAGCTTTTAGATAGAATTATGGAACTTATGGAGAACCTATTCGAATAACCGAAATCGTGAGCAACTTCAGAGAGAGATTTGCTCTTTGTAGAGGAAACTACTTGATACAAATAATCCTTTGCAAGGGAAAGCCCATTAAAGTGGCTTTGTATTTATGGAGCACTTGGAGGTGCGTTCTGTGACGAGTGAACAATCGTTAAGTACTGTCTACGAGGAAAATATTCCAACGCAACATATCGCATAATAGGTAAAATATCGTATGACAAAGGTATGTCTCTGTGAAAAACTTCGGTACTGGAGAAAATGGCTCTGCAAATTTATTGCATAATGTAATATCAGGTATAACGTATCACTCGATACCATCAGGTTCTGGCTAAGCAAAATGAAGCATTCAGAAAATTAACAAGAGCAGAGTATACTACCTGACACGTATAAAATAACAACAATAAACAGACCTTTCGTATACAATAACGAAGAGATATGTAACAAAACTTTCGAAACTCGGGACGAGCTTTATATAAACTACTGTTTAGGAACATGGTCTCAAAAACATCGCTAAATATGAGAATGTTAGTAAAATTTTAGCGAATATTGCGATATTACAATTTAATGGCACCTTTAACACTTTGAAATTTCAAATTTGTGGTTCATATCAGAAAAATAATAAAAAGATACGTAACAAAATGTTCGAAACTCGAGACGAGGTATATGTAAACTGCTGCTTAGCAACATGATCTCAAAAATATCGCTAAATATCGGAATGTTAGTAATATTTCCACGAATATTGCGATATTACAATTTAATGTCGTCTTTGACACTTTGAAACTTGGAATTTACGGTTGGTATCATGGTCAATATCGATACGTAAGTCAACAAGTCGATATTAATTTTGGCAAGAGCAACTAGACGGGAACTTCCGCAACGTGGAAAAAAGGAGTCTAAAAGCAGTTATTTCGAGTGTTGGTACTAGTTCACTAGTCTAATGTTAAAAGTTGCGTAAGATTGGCCAAGAGCTGAGCCACGTCGGGGTTCTCAAATAAAAATCGCCTTGTAAATAATGCAATCATTCCAGGAATCCGCATTCCTGCCACGTATTGGCTAAGCCTCGTAGTTCTCCGGCCCCGCCATCTCCCCGTATACAGAACTCGATCGTCTGGAGCTTAATATCTGTCCGGCTAATAAACCTATGGAAGAGAAACACGCGAGCAATATCAGGCGCAACGAGACATCGGGAAAACGTACGATAAGGCCGTTCCATTATCTCCAACAGGTCCACAGTGGCCGACCGCTTGCAATTAAGTTCAAGGGCAAATTCCATCATCAAGAATTTACTCTAACTTCTGAGAAAACATGTACACCGAGCTGTTGTATACACGACCCTCCACGGTTAAGTTACGAGGGGGATGAAAAGTAGGGCGAGCATCGTAAAAGAAGTGCTGGCCAAGTTGCATTTCACCTGCTGTGTGCCAGCGTTAAGGCCCGCCATTGCAATTTCGTCTATTTATTGGAACTCTTCGGCGGTGGCTCGATCGAGTCGAGGGGAACGTATGTGCCGCAACGTTTCGATGCTTTTACCTCCCTTCACCGTCCGTTCTAAACACATTTCCATTCCTTCCCGCCGCTCCCCGATAAATCGGACATTTAATTAACCCAAAGTCCGCAAAGAGACCGGCTCGAGCCAACAGAAAGATATAACGGGCAGAAAGGTGAGCAGGGAGAAGGTGGTAGTTAACGGATGTAAGTTTACTTATTGTTAGACGTCGATGGTGTGTAACGGGAAGCTGAAAATACACACGTTCGTCACTGGATTTTATACGGAACGAAGCTCTTGAAATGTTCCATCGGACGAGAGTGAAGTTGCAGCTAACGCGTTGCCTATAAACAAGCGACAACGCTGCACGCAGCGCTAGCCGTATAATTCGGTATATCACATTTGAAACATAATATAAAGTTTCAGGGCGACGAGCAGCTCTGCCGGTATTTCATTACCTAGCTCGTTTCGTGCGTTGCCATTTTTTATTCTATCTCATACGGATAGAGTTGCGCGATTTTTAGACTCTCGAACGAAAGGAAAACAAATTGGACTCGACGCCTCGTGACGTGGTAAAAGGTCCGATGTCGAGGAAAATTCGAATCTTGTCGAACCAGGTTTTATCGAGAATTCTAAATGTTCTGGAAAATATTTATTTTCTATTCCGTCCTTTCGACGCGAGATTGAATAGTAATCGATATCGTGTTATTTTTCACGGCTCCGGATTATAAATAAATATTTCACGCGTTTCTATTTAAGGTTTCATTTCTGTCGCGCGGTTTCAACGGAGTTTCGAGACATTCGAAACCTACGCTATTTCTCGTGTCGCGTAAATATGTAATTTAATCGTAGGAGTCTATATAGACAGAGTTTTCGAATGAACTTAACGTCGGTTCAACTGTGTTTACATACAGAAAGAAAAAGTAAGGTACGAAACTTGACCCCAATAGCTACATATAAAGCTTTGTTTACGGTATTTTATATTTTTAGGCTCCGACAAAAAAAAATTCGCCCCTATAACTTTTTACGTTTGACGATGCTGTTAAAAACAGGGCGCAATATATTTGGAAATTATAAAAATTCAAATAATCAACAGGCTTGCTTTATCATTTTTCAACTTTTACTTTGTAATATGTAACGTAAACTCGCGTAGCTTTAATACAAAGTGTGTAAAAAATATTTTGCTAAAGTTCAGTTGTTCTCTTTCCAACTTTATCTTGCACAACTTTTAGAAACTTTTATTTTTGTAAAATAACACAATTAAAAGGAATAAAAAATAATTCCCTATTTCTCTTTCCTTTTTCTTCCGTGAAATTACTATATTCCGTTATATAGGTTTTAAAAAAAATAATTTTTCGAAATTTTTAAACGAAACGAACGTATGAAAACATTAATGGATTAATTATATCATCGTACTAGTATCTTCATCGACGTTATACCATAGATAATATTGATAAAGCGATAACACGTTACTAGGTTAACTTCCATTCAAAGGATGAAACTTTAGAAAATGTGCAATACGAAATATTCGTTTCTCATTTGATGTAGTTTAAAAGTTACTGCCTAACCGCTTAATACCAACCGTAGGTAGAACCTCAAATAGCGAGTAAACGCGTTATTTAGATATTTAGAGGAATGGTCAGCTGCTAGTTATATAGGAATAATGTCGGTGCAACGTAAGAACCATTTTATTCTTCGCGTGTATATACGACTGGAAGGTGTGGGTAAGGATAGGGCTCGTATTTTCATGAAAAGGGTGGGTCATGTTGCCAGAGACAACCTGTGTGAAAAGTTGAAATAAAACCTGCACGTACAGCAGGCAGATCAGCCTTCTTATTCAAGACGCACCTTTTCCCTGCTTTTGTATTGTTACTTACCCATTCGCCCCTTTCGAGTCAACAAATATACGTCATCGTTCGTACACGCGGTGCATGCTTACGCGCGCGCAACCATCCCCAGATTCAATACGAGCAGCACGCATAACCTAAGCCGTGCACACAGTACGCATATTAAAGACAGACGCTCATACAGGCATTCACGTATCGTTCGGCTGTCAAAGTATATATCCTCTCACCGTCGAACAGTATCTTACATCGCTTTCACCCCACCCTTCGAACTGTTTCGCATTTTGACACTTGCCCCCTCCATCCCGTTCGGCATGACTCACACCAGCCCAGCGCAGCTGTCTCATTCTTTCTCACGGATTCGTTACTCACTTGCCGATAATCTCGCAGAGCTCGTAAACCTCGTCGAAGAGAACCTCGTCGTCCGCCATAGTAGCGACGAGGAGGTCGAAGAAGTCGACCGAACGAGGAGGCTACACGCGCCAAAAGGCGCGTCAAAGCTATGCGAATTCGTAATAATTCGTAAGGCGTGCAGATGCGCGTCTCTCTCTCCTCTCGTAGCCTGGGTCGACGGTGCTGTTGTGTTTCGTGTCGTGCCGTGTGGAATACGCGGCGGCGTGAACGTAGCCGCGTATCGTGGATTCACGGCCGCCTTCGTTCTCCCACCCTCTCTTCTCCCTCTATCTCTTTCTTCCCACCGACAGCAACGAATTCGTTTTCCTCTACGCGCACGTTACGCACATACACACAGATATATGTACACAGCCGTGGATAATACACCCGTGTTAGCACGCCCGATTGTCGTCGCACTGGCACTCGATCAGTACACGCGAGTCCGCAACCGTATAGCTGAGTTGTATTAGTAAACGGTACGTAAAATTTTGCACGATGGCAAGGGTGCCAAATACACAACCGACACCGCCTTTAAGCTTTGCCTTACTGTCGCCGGCAAAGACAGCATACACAACTGACGACAATACGTAATACGGACGTTTACACGGTCGTGTCCTGACTCAAGCACGAAGAAAACCGGATCCGGCCGAATCGGTTGTCTCGACGGAGCAGAGTCGGTCGTGCAATTAACAAGACCGATCAGCGAGAAGCGGTCAGACAGACACCGATGTCACTACACACACTTTCCTCGTCTGTCAAAGGCTGGAGGAGTAGATTCACTCGCTCCGAAGCAAGACTGGTTGCATAAAACGCGGCGAGCGACTGCGCCGACCAACTGTCTCTCCTCTGTCCCCTCTGAATACTGTTCCATATGGTGGGGCGGGCGTGGCGCCGCTTCGCGTGCAACCTTTGGCGCTTTAACACGCTCTGTCTTTTGCTTCTTCCCCTCGACAGCAATATTCGCCAAGCGTATGGCACGCTACGATCCGGCCTACCTGCAATATTCGTTGATGTTCATTGCTTCGCGTCAATTACCGACCTACGACATTAACTCTCATGGTAACTCGTGCCCTAACTTACCGTGAGAGTCCGCTTTTTAAATCTACCGAGTTACCATCGTACTTGCAGATACGCAAATGCGTAATACGATTTCAGAATAGTTATCGAGAATTTACTACGCGACTGGAATAGAGTTTGAAAGAGAATTTTATTTATCAATGTTTAAAAATAATCATTTATCTCGTGGTGAACTTTTATCATCTTAAATACGTCAATCCTTCGAAAATTTCTTCGAGATCTTCTTTCAGTCCAAAAACTGCCAACGATATAATTGCTTTGTTACGACCCCAGGTTTGTCGTACCGCGTGAGTCCCGATCGCTATAAACTTCAATTCGTCTTCTAGGTATTTCAGATGCTTGTGGTCAAATCCCTTCAAGATTACTATTCTTTGTCTGTGTTCGTGTAAGGGATTAAATGAATAATGTGTCATATTCATCTTCCCCCTTTTTTATGAGATAAGAATTAAACGTATAAGTAACTGTTTAAATACAATAAAAATATATACCCATTTGCTGTCCAATTGTCAATATACTGACATTTTACTTGATCGCTATCTAATTTAGCATGAAGGAACATCAAGCCAGTTGCTATCTGAAATTAATAAATTCAAATGTAATATAAACTGTTATTAATGTAAATTTATTTCATGCTGATTATTAAATAATCGAAGACTATTAGACTTACGTTTGCTGCTGCTGTTCCACGATTCATATGCAAATCAGTATTAAGTATAGAATAAAATATATATTGCATTGTACCAGGTCCACGACGAGTGATCATATTAATCTTCTTGCGTTTTTTATTTCTTTGACTACCATGTTTATGATTAACAAAAAACACAATTACGTATTATTTTAGTTTTCAAAGATGTTTTACGTTTATGCAACGTAATTAATTAAAATAAAATGAATAATTTTAAGAAGCTACTTAAACCTCTTGGTTCTTTTCAATGAGATATCTGCATTTTTATTTCTCTTCTTTTTGTTATATCTTCGTTTGTTTTTCTCCCTATATCTCATTTCAAAATAACTTTTTGAATGTAGAGAAAGTAAAACATCTTTTCCTACATTGCAATCTTAATTATTGTCATAACCTATATAAAGAATAATATAATGAATAACCATTAAAATAATACATAAATTTTTGTATGAAAATAATGGAAAACGTACTTTATTTATTTATATAATAATGTATATAACGCAATAATTCGAATATAATTTTTCTAGAATTTCGTATTTGATGATAAAATTGCTGAAAATCTTAATGAATGAATATATCAAACCTAGATAAATGGTTCGTGGTATCAATTGATGAGAATGCAATGTAGGAAACTGTTTCATCATCTGCCGCAAACTGTTTTAGTTCTTTTCCATTCAAATGTGTCCCATTTTAACTGTGGATAGAAAATACGTTTTTATTTTAATTTATCTATGATATTCACATATGACGTAGTTAATCACCAAACAGAGGTTACGGGAAAGTATTTTATCATCTGTTATCGACTTAGTTGAAATTGTGTTTGAAATTCACATATTGAAATCTCGCAAACAGAATATATCGACATTTCGAATAACCGGCAATTTCAGGGTAGCAGTGTAGTGTTTGGTATACTTAGGTTAGAATAGCTATTTTCATAATTAAAAATATTCGTGGTAAATATGAATGTCATGTGATTAGTACGGCGTTTTCTGATGTTAATGGTGATTAATATTTGAATGGAAGTTTATTGATCTAAAATAAATTTTTCTTGATAAAACAGTGTATGTCAAACGTTGCCAAAATATCTACTAACTGTTCTTCTGTCAAATGATTTTTATACAACTTTGATAAGAAAAGACAAATAATTTAGATTACAACAATATTAACGAGATATTTCATGCGCTGAAAATGGCCGCGAGTGAACCAGGTGTATCATCACTTTCTAGAAAAGATAATAATTGGAGACAAGATTTAATTTTACAATTACAAGAAAGGAACAGGAAACAAACATATTGTTTTGCGGATCTTATTAGTTTACGTAAGATTTTTTCAGCTATAGTTATTAATATAATCACTTCCCTTAATTCAAATGATACAGTATCCACCTGTTCTTATTATTACATTTTGATAAAATATTAGTAATATACATCGAAGTACACAAAAGTTATTTTCCAAAATATGAGATGTTTAGTACTACTTCTAATTTACAGATAACAGATTGTTTGAGAGTGCAAATACTTTACGGGGAGAAAATATTCAGCTAACTATAGCAAATGAAACTCTTCGTCGAGATGCAGCTAGTGGGACTCCTGGGTTAAGTGTAAATGCTGACCTAGAAGCCCGTCTTCTAAAGCAAGCAGAAGAATTAGCAACATTACATAAAAGGAAAGGAGAGCATACGCAACAAATAGTAGATCTTAATAATAAATTACAAGAAATGATAAAGGAACTTCAAATAAAGGAAACAAGGTATATATTTACCCTTATATTTGCAGAACTGAGCATTTTTCACTATGCATGTGTATTATAAATGTAAATAATTAATCACATTGTGTATTAAAAATTTACAGTCTTGCGGAAAGTATGGAGCTCAATGCCAATTTACGTTTAGAAATATCTAAATACCATAGTAGAGAAAGAGAGCTGGAAAATATTAATCAAATGTTAAAAGATGAACATCAAGCATTACAACTTGCTTTTGCATCTTTAGAAGAGAAACTTAGAAAAGTACAGGTATTCATNTAGAACGTTTGATTAAATACAAAACTCGAGATGCAGAAAAAGTGAATGAAGAAAATGACAACTTCTTGAAGTGAGTACAATATTTATTTCTTTCTCATTAGTCTTTTATGTTAATTGTCCTTTCTCTGTTCATTTATTTTTTAATCGTACAAATCAAGATATATTTTATTTATTTCTTTATATAAATTTTCATGTAGTTTTCTCATACATATTTCATAATGTTCGTAAATAAGACAAGTGGCTGCTTTTTCTCTGAATGCAATATATCTGCAACAGATATTTTTGTAAATATTATCTCCTCGTTATATATTTTTTCTAAAACTCTATGTCTATGCAAAGGCAATTTCTTGCTGAATAAATTTCAATTCTGTTGTTAATACTTTACTGTCAAATACTCTTTCTAAATTAAACTTTTCTTCTACTTGCTTATTGCCTATTTTGTTTCATAATTTATGCTACTATTACAACTTATCTTTAAATGCTTGGCTAATTGCTCAAATATCTGTGAATTTGAATGCAATGTTTAAAGTTCCTAATTTTCTTTTTATTAAAAATTCTTTAAATCAAACACTAATATGTGTGAATTTCATTGAATAAGAAATTTGTGTCTATTTGTAAGTCTTTCCATCCAACCAAATCGTTTAATACCTGTATTATTTTTAATAATACAAAGAAAGATGTAANTTAATACCTGTATTATTTTTAATAATACAAAGAATTTGTAACATTTTAATAAAGGGGACATAAAAATAATAATATTTTTTTCGTAGATAGGTTCCATATAAATTTTAGAACTTCATTTTGTTGATAATAAAACATATTCGTATTATTATAATATTTTATTTGAAGTTTCAAAAATAGTTAGAATATTTAATACATATGCTTTTAAAGTAAAATAAATAGATAATATTGTATGTAGAGTTCATTAAAATAAGCTCCTTTAGAAATAAATAAGATATAGATTTATTAGATTTGTGTTAGATGTAAATAATAATTTTGTAATGTTTTTGTATCTATTTTAATACAAAATATGCCTCTAAAAAATGTTATGTTCATACATATTTTTGTAATAGTAATGGTAATTGTAGCGCATAAATTGTACGTAACTTTGCTATCGATCGTAAGATGTGTTATCCACTTGTTAGTAATGCTTGCGTATCATCTGTCGGCAAAAACTCTCACAATATAAAACAGTAAATATTTTACAATGATATATTCATATTACATAAAATAATTATTTTTAAAATCGTTTATTGAAATAAAATAATGAGTTAACTAAAATTTAATAATGAATTACAGAGTTTCTTTTTAATTAACTTCTTGATTTTGCAAATGTTGCGAAACTATTTATCAATTAGATAAATAATATAACACTAGATGTAATGATAAATGCGTATTCTCTGAAAAATTTGCGAAATGAATATGTAGGAGAAGTTCCACTGAATAATTACTTTAATTTTAATTTTGACATTTATAAGTCCTAGTTTTAAGCTCTTAGATGTTATGAATAGATATATGCACCTATTAAAATGTCATCAGCGTGAGTTATATATCATGGATTATGTTTGATACAATAGATGAAATTTTGCCTGGTTTTATATATTATAAAATCAGAGTAATAGCTTAAGCATATTGTGTCATGATTAATTAGTAGATTGTATGGATATGTATAAATCTGGCATTATCAGCGATTATAGTAAATCGCGCATCGCTAATGAAACATCTAGAATATTCAGTATTGAGAGAATTAAAATAGTGTAAATGCTCCTCAACAATTTTTAAGAACCTTTGGAATAACTAAATTTAATATAATAGAAATTCAGAGAACTACTTTGCAAGATGTACCTATTATTAAGATAAAGCTACTTTACTCTCAATGATTATACTCATTAAAACGTGTACAACATTATGAGCCAGGTTTAGACACACTACATTTTCGTATGTTATGATAAGAAAAAGGTATCTAAAGAATTTCTTAATTTAATCTCAGTTCTTATCATATGTTTGATTTATGTCTGTTGATATATTGATGTATTTAATAGATATATGATTAACAGGGTAGTAAGGCTAAAGTGCAATAGGAATTTATTGGACTCAGGTGCAGTACTATATTTATATAAGTAAATACTACCTATTTTGTGATTTATCGAGTGTTTTGAAAATAGTTAATATGAAACTGTTTGTTCATATTTATGTTTTTGCAATTATACTTTGAAAAAATATTTTACAAATTACCACAATGTTGTAGAAATTCTTGCATACATTTTTGATAGTTGTTAGAGATTATGTTTGCATTTACTAGCTTAAAATTTACACATGCTACATGCACGAAGTTTCGAATTATTAATTTGTTTTAGCATGATGATATTATATACTAATTTAGGAGTATTTTATCGCGGAGCAGTTTGCAACCATATAATAATTCTCATATCGCATTATNNNGCATTATCATTATCTACGCAAAATATTTTCCCTAATTTTATTTCTCCTCGGTTTTTCCAAATTTTTACTAGGAATGTCGCTTTTTGAATTTTCTCCCAAATTATGGTAATGACATTTTTGCAATTAACAGAGCATGAGAATCTTATGTAATCTGATTTTTTTTATTTTTTATAATTTCATTATTAAGTAAAAACAAGTTTCCTCTATTGAATTTTAGAATTTCGTAGCTATCACTCATAAAAATATGCTCCTTTCAAGTATAAATTATATAAATTAGAAAATCTTGTTCATTAATAATAGAAATATTTTTATAAAGTCCAAACAATCGGATCAAGTTACTATCCAATTAACTTTTCATTATCAAATATTCATTTTAATATCCTCATACGTAAAATCGATCTTCACCTAAAATTTATATTTATACCTGCATTCATTAAATTTCGCGTGCGCTTAAAACGTAAAGTTATGAGTGAATTTCACGCAGACTGCATCTCGAAACAACGATGACCGATGAAGTTAATTTATCGTTTAAAAATAAACAATAAAATTAATTATTCGATGCACAAAGTGCGCCGAAAATTCTGGAATTTATATCATTTTATGCCTCTGTTATTCCATTTTTAACCACAATACTCGGCTCTCTTCTGATGCAGATTATACACGAGTAATTAATTTCGATCACACCCACTTTCCTACGTAATATTCGATACTTCTGAAAATCGTCGACATTTATTAACGACGTTCACATCGGTCACAAAACATTTTCACGATACATTCTCGTGATCATTATTAAGATTATACGGAAATTGTGGAGGTTTCCACAGAGCTAGAGGAAGGCAGAGAGAGAGAGAGAGAGAGAGAGAAAAAGAGATAGAGAAGGCGAGAGGAACACGAGATACCCTCATCGTAGCATTTTACATTAGCACTTCACGATGCTTGACATTTTATTTTCAGTGAGAGTTTTTCCAGTCCGACAGCCTTTTTGATGCATACCATATCAAAATTTGGGTAAGTCTGTGCAAGTGACGTGACAGAAATTACGCTTACCGCTCGATTACAGCTTTGGGTCGTTTAGTAAAAAGGAGGCTGATCGTATCACTCGTTCGCATATGCCCATACCCCATTTTCGTTTTGTTTGTGCTTTGTGTCCATTATCGTATCGTCTGTTATTATAACGAATTAATACACGAGATGGTGAATTTGACAAAAAAAAAAAGAAGCGAGTGAATTTGATACAAAGAGAATGAGTTGAGAGGCAGTCACGCTTAGACGTTATACCTTGATCATACAAAGATACGTGAGCATAACGAAACGTCACGGAATAAATACAACTAATGTAGATAATAAGAAAGAGAGATGAAATAAATGTCGAAAATAACAACTAACTGGCTGACGTATCGTTAATACGAGAGAATAACATCAGCGAGACACTGGTTTTACTAATCGTTCTACTATGCATGATAACGTAACAATACCATGATCGATGAGAGAGGGTATTTTTCTGATACACTTGGGTATTTATACGCAGCATTATTTCATTCCTGACCTGATCGTTCGATATTCTTTTCCTTTCTTTCCCTTTTTTTTTTACTTTTTTTTTTTTTTAATTGTTTTCTTCGCTTTTTTTTCTCTCTTTCCTCGCTTCGCTTAAATACCGTCTTTTCATCGTCGAGTTTAAAAGAAGGAATCGCTGGTCTTCCTACTGCGGTACCAACGAAAGTATCCGTCACGTTTGTACGTTGACAAAACTTTAATTTATGAAATACTTTATATTACGCTATTACTGTGGAAATTTTAGTACAAACGTTTATTAATTCGTTGTAACACGAAAATGCATGTTTTGTATGACGGGATGAGAAGTCGTTGGATGCTAAAACGCTCGTCGCTTTGACATACGAGAGTTCGTATCATGAACAATTACACGAGCATTATTATTTATTTTTCGATTCACTTGTGCATCGATCCCGCCGAGGGATCCTCGGTCATCGAGCATCGCGACACTGAAACACGTCCGACGTGTCGCAAAATGACTTCAGCTCGTTCACGAATTGACCTATCGAAGTATTAACACCAATGGTAAATTTACATATAAGAAGATATAGTATATTTATANATATTTTATAAAGAGAAAAATTTATTTATATCGTATACGTATGCAATTTATTCTCTTTTAAAGCTGTGAAATTTATTCACAGGATTCGTCTATTTTCTTATTTATTTTATTTTTTTTTCTCTCTCTCTAAAAAAACAATGATCGAATTGGTATTAATTTCAATGATATTCATTCATCGTATCGACGTGCATATGCAACATTCGTTTTCGTTTAATGAATCTTATACGATTATCAATTTCTCCACGTATGATGTATCTAGAAATCAACGAAGAATAAATACGCTATTCTTATTACTTTTTATAAGTGCAGACGTAAATAATTGCCGAGACAAAGTGCTAGGTTGACCGTTAAGTAGCCTTCTCTATACAATTCTATACGAGCCTTCTCTATACAACAGTGTAATTTTTGTAGAACGAATGTCAGTCGTTATATTAAACTAACCAGGTATCAGGATAATACTGTGTTTGATTTAAGTTAGTTTCTTGTGTTTATAACAATAAGCTATATAATGGGAATATATACATATATACATATATAATTGTTGAATACCTATTATTACCGTTTATAGATCTTGTATTTCTTACATATGCATGTTATGTTACTAGAATATTAATGTACGTGTTACTGTACAATTATGTACTTTAGCGGTATTTAAAAATCAAGTGAAGTCTATCTCTCGTTATGTTTTATGATAGTTGGGTATATGTAAGAGAAACGTATTACTTGTAGTATGCCAGGTTAATGTATAGTTATTAAAAATGTCACGTTAATTAAGTTAAGTATACTTGTTCTGTGTCTAGAAATATACGAACGTATTAATATATGAAATAGTGGAAAATATAAATTGAATTATTATACTATCTAGAACGGGCAGAATAATGATGTGGATATTAAATATGTTTTGTATCGACATACCATGTATCTATATGCTCTACTTTAATACCGTTTATACTACGTTTTTAAATGAGGCCATGTAGTGTAACTCGCAAATGGTAGTTTATTAATACAATTTATTTTAATAAAAATCGTATGAATTTTTCAACCATTTCGCATTTAGTCTTAGAGAGTACGAGCTATCTATTGCACATAAAGCATCGAAATTTAATGTCCTCTATTTAGCGATATATCACAATGAAGCATTTTACGCGGCATACATTATCATAATCATATACGATATGGAATGCGCGTTTTATGCATGAAAATTGCAATTTACATCAGTTTATTTCAATATCTAAAAGCGTAATGGCTCTCACTGTTCATAAGATTCCTTTTTATATATTTTCACGTTACACGGTTTATTTAATCGCTACTCGTCATTTACATTATTATAATTTCTCCTCGATTTAAATTCTAAAATATTCAACGGGAATAACGATCAACGTGGATAGAAATACTTTTAAAATCGCAAAATTATCTTTGCTTATTTCCAAGCTTTCGAAATACTTCTAAACATCTCTGTTTAGAATTTTTTTTTTTTAACTATCTTTCACCTTTCTCGAATCGAAACCGTAAGAACGAAGAATTCTTAGAAAAAAAAAACGAGACGCTCGCTAATTTCACAAATTCGAAGAAGCTCTCTCCGTTTCATGCAAGCTTTTCATTCCAGAAAAATAACGATGGTCCCCATGAAATAACTCCGTACCCGAACACCTCGTAATTCGTAATCCGACATAATCACACATCGATACGCTTTGTTATATTAATTATGACGCCCCACATGCATGCACATGAACTTTTCAAAATTTATACGCCAAGTGTTTAATAACCCTTGCAGAATGCACACGACGGAGAAGTTTATGCCGTAAAATGGTCCCCAGACGAGAGGATGCTTGCCACAGGCGGAGCGGACAGGAAAGTGAAGCTTTGGAGTATCTCGAAAGGTGATTAAGCGAAACAAAGTCGTTAACGTTAGACGAGTCGCCTAGGATTTAAATGCTCGTCATAGAATCCGATTAACCAAGGTAAACGATTCTTCGCGCGCACGGGAACCCACGTAATCTGTTTTACCGTTCCCGCCATTATTCGAATTTGTAACAAGTCTCGATTATTACGCTCTCGTTTCAGTCGCGAGTCTCGTACGGTTTATCACGAATTCGTCAACGCGACAGGATTAAGCCTTGATGCAACGAGAATACGCGGGAAATTCGCGGAATAATTCGAAACGATTAATCGCGAGTCAGGAACCATTCTGTCAGAGAAGGTTCATCGTTGGTCTAATATCTATCGGGTACAGAATTTCCGGCGTTCGACGAGGCTACGTAGGCTAATCAAGCGATACGAAAGTCACTTTAAAATTTCATTAAAACTTGCCATAATGGGGCAATTAAAACTTTCCTGCCGTCTTTTGTTCGCGGATACGTGCTCGAGAGACTTCCTCTTTTGGACAACAAAGAGGGAGGGTATAGGACGTAACGAGTGAGCTGTTATTATGTCGCGATTGGGTAAAAAAGTTGCGGCAACGCTGAAAAGAGGGAAATATTTACAGGTATTGAATTTTATTCTCGCACCGTTGTCAGTCGCGCGTAATTCGCCGAGACGCGACTTCCTGTATTTTTCTTCGGCCACGCGAGCCGTGCACGTCGAGGTCGTTACACAGGATGTAAGAGTTGGGTAGGTGTCGCGTGAATAGAAATAGAGGATGATGAGTCAGCCGAACTCTGTATCGTTCTCGAAAGGCTCTTTTCTGCCCGGCGAATGAAGTATGTTAACGAATCAACAGGTTACTTGCGATGCGTTAGCGTACAACCGTGTCGCCAACCACGCGTTTATTAAAGTCCTGTCCGCGGCTAGAAACGTTTTCCCTCCTATGGCCGAACGATCACACGTGCTATAATGTGCTTAAACGTAATCTCCTCGCCATGTTGCAAATTGGATGAAACATCCGTCCTTATTGTGCCGGTTATATCCGCTTAACACGTCTCTCTAACCGCTTCTCGCGCGTATGCGACCTCACCGTCTCGTCCCGTTCCTATTTTTATCCTTTTCCCATCGTTATGTCTATTGTCTTCGAATTACCGAATTACTGCCTCTGTTTCTTTACTATCGAACCGTTTTTCTAGTTTAAATAATTATTTTTATTATTAATCTTCGATATATTAGTTATTTTCTAGTTTTTATCGTTAGATATTAATTACTATTATTTATTTTTCGTTATTAAATTATCGGTTTTCGTTATTCGATTAATTTCTTAATTTTAATCATTATTTCAATATTTTTTTATTCGATAAATTTCTTAATTTTAATTAATATTTCAATATTCTATTATTTAATTAATTCCTTAATTTTAATTATTATTTTAATATTTTGGTATTCGGCTAATTTCTTAATTTTAATTATTATTTCAATATTTTGTTATTTAATTAATTCCTTAATATTAATTATTATTTTAATATTCTGGTATTCGACTAATTTCCTAATATTAATTAAAATTTTAATATTTTAGCATTCGGTTAATTTCTCGATTTTAATTATTATTTCAATATTCTGTTATTCGGTTAATTTCTTAATTTTAATTATTATTTCAATATTCTGATATTCGGAAATTCGTTGGTTTCGTCACCTATCTCTATTTTTCCTTATTACCATATTTCTTTCGGCTAAATTCGGTTGTAATCGGTTGAAAGGTAGAAATATGCAACGAATATATCAGATTAAAAGTAATTGACGCGTGATATATGGAATTATAATTGGAATCTCTGGATAAAAGTAGAAACTTATCGTGAACGTTACGTTGCAGGTGCCTATGAGAGCAAAGGTATCCTCGTTGGCAGTAACGCCGGTGTGATGTGCGTCGATTTCGACTCAACGGGCACCCTGATCCTCGGAGCGTCCAACGACTATGCCAGCCGCGTGTGGACTGTCAGCGACTTCCGGCTAAAGGTAAGTGGCGAACTTTGCATGTAGCTGATCTTGCAAGAGAACGCGTATATAGCTCGGGGAAATTTTGCTGATTGAACGATCATCGAATCGCTCGGTTATACCCCACGTGGGAATTTTCTCCTTCGAATGTCCGACAGTGCGTTAATGCCATGGTATCGTCGATAGCCATTATTCCAGAATAATTTATCCGGATCCCAGAATTTTATGGAACGAAAAAGTACACCTGTACTTTGCAAAAATACCGCTCAGTTTCCTGCCCAATCGAACGTGAAACTTAAGTCAGGTGCGAGATTTATTTCTCACGCTGTCACGATTTAATCAGGTCAAGTCGACGTATCGAAGATAGTACCGCAAAATCGTTATTATATATACAATTGTAAGACGAATCTTTATTTCGATGGCGTCATCCTGCATCGGGATCTTTTTTGCTTCGAGGAAAAGCGATAAGTCGAAGGATTCAATGATGCAATGGCTGATGTCATAGAACGATATAAGAATCTTGCTAGTGGGCTCGAAGGTCGATCGTGCTACCCACATTGCTAAAATCTGCAACTTCTCGTTACATATCGTGAATTTATTATATGAAATTACTTTAACACGTTGAGGGTGGCACACAGCGACAATTTTGAGCTACGATTTGTGTTATGAATGTGACGCAACCTGTGTCTGTCAAAAAACATCGTGTAATGGTACAGAAAGTTAGTTTTTGAACTTTTTCAAAATACATTTTAACATTTCCAATGTTTATTTTTTAATTTTCCCTAACGCTACCTAAACGAGTAGTTCCTTATCAATTCAACAACGCGATCAACGTGTTAATAAGCCGTTGAACGTTGAACAAACGAACCCCTAATTTTATTTATCGTTTCGCGTCTATCAGTCGCGCTAGATCGCGGAAGGTTAGGCGAGAAAAAGTGAAATGGCGGAGAAAGCACGGTAACGAGAGGTGCTTATCTTTCTCTTATGAAAATACGATTGGCTCGGCTGGATATGTCCCAGGAAGTGTATAAACAGATGCCTAGCAAAACGTGCATTAAATTACAAGGGCTATTTCGAGGGGTAGACGATCTGTGAATCTGCCAGCACTAGAATACGAAATTTATCGTCACCTTCCTGGACGACCTATTACGGCCGCGGCTCATGTAAATTTCCCCGGCAAGAGGTCGTAAAGCTAATGACGATTGGCAAAAAGCATTGCGACTGGATCGTTGGATGAGATCGTCGGAGGGGCCAGGAGTCATCCCTTGTCGCGTTCGCTCGGCCTTCTCTTCGGGGCTCCCGTAATCTCTCACGGAAGAATAATACTGTCCCCTTTCGTCGATCATGTCGATATTCTCTCATCTAAAGTTTGCCCCAGTTTTGTTCTCCGCCGACTCTTGATATCGGCAAGGAACTGAAGAAAGTTTCGCGGTTATCTTCCTCGCTGTCCTGCCACCCCTTTTGCCCCTTTGTGCGCTTCTCCCGCGAGATCTCGTTGAAAGGAAAGAAGTCATCAGCGGAATGATCCTTTTTTTTCTTTTTTTCTTCTTCCACGTGTCGCTCGAGGAACGTAGAGATGAAAGAGATGCGTGGAGCCAGCCAGAGGTCTTTACAGAGGCATCGATTGCTTTCAATCTCGGTCAGCAGTCTCGTCTTCGTCGCCGTACTTTGTTATCACGTCGAAATGGCGGGCCCGCGCGCCGACACGGAATAACTTACCACGAGAAGTTTATAAAGCGGCTCCAGACGCAGCCTGAGAAAGGCTCGACGCGAAATCTGCGATATTGTTCAAGGTTTTTACCACGCCTTTGATGTCCTCTGAGCTTCCATACCCGGCAGAGTGTGATATCGGAAATGCTGCAGTTTAATGGGTTACTATGGCGAGAGTCGTTCCCTCGTATTTCATATTCTTCCTCGAATACTCCGCTCTGCGAGCAGCTTTTTATCGTTCCGGACGCAGAAGATTTCTCAACGTTTTAATTCGCGCGACATCGTCGAAGAAACGATACGTGTAACGCTGCGCAACGAATTTCAACTTTTTCTAGGTTTTGCGAGGTACGACATTTTCCTACGACCCTCGCTTTTCGAGAATCTGAGCTTTTCGAAGCGAGACGAGTTCTATAAGAATCGAAGATCGAGTTGCACAGTGTGATTATTGTATATTTCAAAGCTTTCGTCACAATTTTCGATTTCATAAATCGATATACTCGAAAGAGAAATTATAATTTATACGAATTCGAGGTTGTGAAAGGTAATTTCGATATGTTCGCGATACTTGATACTCGTGTTCCCTTCAGCTAGATTAGATAGAAGCGCGATCATTTTCAGATAATCACATATTGATAAAGAATAGATTTTTGTCGAATTTTTAACTTCCATGTATACCTCTTTTCATTAACCTTCCTTAATAAGTATGCAAATAATCGAATCATTTTATTCCACATTTCCAAATTTACCTAGCGCATAAACCAAATGACAGGACAAAGCTAGCGAACCTGCCTTTCCAGAATTTTTCCAAATTTTACTTCCCGACTGAAAACGAACGCGAATTTCTCCTGCGAATTAATAGACGCGGAGAAATCCTGGCTCACGCGATCCTTGGAGAACAGGAACCCGCCGAGGCAAGTCTCCAATTTGTCCGTTTGCAGCAATCACATAGCAGACACTCGGTCATCAAGAATACTACGAGCATGTAACAAGCGCGAGTGTACCCGGCTCTCTTAAGATTGGACCAGATAGCGTGACTTTACAATTCCATGACATACTTGATAGCACGTTTCTAAGTCGCATTGTTAGCTTCCAGGTTGCTTGCTATGCGGTAATATCGCCGTTTATAGCGACCGCCGTTGCCAATGGAATACAATGTGTAATATATCCGTATGAAGGACGGCCGGTGTATTGTTCGCGTATCGTTGGACATGCTAAATGTGATTATTCGTCGCCCTGGGATCGTGACTGTTATATACGGCTATTTCAACCTCCCGTTCCTCTTCCCTTCGATTCTTCTCCGCCATTTTTTCCCCGCTCCTCTTCTCTCTTCTCCGCCTTCTAACGCATTTTTCCCAGGTCCCAGGTTCTCCGAGCAGGTCGCGTTGAGAATCCACTCAGCGGAGGCAGTTTCATTCTAAAGATTGCCGGCCAATGGCGCGTAAACTTGCGAGAAAACACGCGAACTCTGAGGGATTCGAGGCGTAGCCGGTCTCAGTCTGAGCTATTCACGATGAAACGTGCGAGAACTGACCGCCTGATGTTTATTCTCCTCTCTGCCTCGTCTTCTCTTTGCTGCGCGATGTTTCGTCGAACAGAGGAACCCTTGATCAATTTCTTTACGTTCTGGACCAGCCTCTCTTTCTTCTCTAACCCCTCGGACAGCCGGTCCTCTGGACGTGTGACCACGTCTCTTCGTTCCGGTGAATTACAGGAGCTCCTTTTATGCCACTCGTCCACCACGCCGTCGCGTCCGTTATTCCCGCTCGGGGACAAGCTGCTGCAATTACGGAATTTCAATATTTTTACCCCACGAACGAATTCGCCTGCAAGGACGCGCCGGATCGCTCGTGGACGGAGTTTATTCGACAGGGCAGGACGGACGCGAATTCATCTATGATCGTGAATAAAGCGTCGGTTACACAGAGGGAACGGTCCAATCGATTCTTTTAACGCTAGAACTACCAACGAGTAGCTGCTGTTAGTTGTGGATAATATATTTATTCAAATATGATAAATATTTGTTTTAGAATTAAAAAAAGAATCGCCTAACGATATAGGAGGAATTTATATTGTTTCAAAGACTCTGTCACGTATCTATTTTCAATGATTTCTCAATTGTAACTAATATTTCCTTTTACTCTCTCGTTTGTTCTTTTTTTTCTTTCATATCACACGTCATTCGCTACACGTATACTTTTTCTTTCGTAACATCCTAAATTTGTTCATATTGATATTTTATGCACACTCGTGCAACTGAAACATCGCTCTTTTGTTACATCGTTGAAGATAATTGTAGTAGTACTAGAAACACGAGTTACTATGAACGATTAAAATTACCATTTAAAATTATAAAAGTAGCGGATTTCTTTTTCTCCAATAATAAATTATATTACGTCGGGGAAAAATGAAATCCAAATAAAATTTTAAAAATAATGGATTTTTTCCCCAACCTGATATAAACTCAATATCAAGTAACAATGGCCAACATCATCTATGATTTTTTATTGGAACGCAAGCTTTTAGTTCGAAATCATAGATGCCTCTAACGGAGCACAAACTTGCGGTCTAAAACCATAGATGGCGCTGATCGTTGCCGCTTAACCTTCTATCCTTGTCTATCAAATTCAATATAACTGGTTACGTTGAATTTATATTATTTATATTTATTTTAAACAATGTAATAATATAATTAATATTATTAATTTATATTCAGTTTATATTAGGTACGGGAGAAAGAAATCCATTATATTATTAAATATAATGAACTTCTTTTTATATGTAATCACCGGATTAAAAGTGTATGTCGATTATAAATGGTTTATGACACGCGTTTGCTTTACAATAGCGTAACACGATATGCAATTGATTCACCCATATGCACGCAAATGTGACAAAAAGTAGACCGAATACGGTTTATAAACATTTCTCCTATAATCGGAGATTTTTTTGGTATTTTCCCAGCGATTTTTTCCGTAACGAGAGGCAGAGAGATAGATCAGGGTTGAAAGCCACGGGTTATCGTCCTTTTTCCTCCGCCGGTTTGGCTTTTTGGGGTGGCTTGGCTGGGTTCTTTCTCTGTCGTTTTTCCTCCTTTTGCCTCCTCTGCCTTCCACGCTTCCTAAATTTTATATTTCTCGCCAGACCCTTGTTTGTCACCCTCCTGGCAGGGAAACGATGCGTTAAACGAATATCGATGGTATTGGAGGGTACCTGGCCAGAGCGATAATGGACTCAATTTCGCGGCAGTAGGGCGCCAGTCGTTTGGATTTCTCACGTACCCGACACGGTATCGATTCCCTGGCGAAGCCCTCAGTGATTTCCTGGTCGTTCAGCATTGTGAAATCGCCATACCTTTTACACGTTCCTCCAATAGAGGTGCAAGCCCTCGCGTTTCTTTTCACGCGCGGTTCTTTGTTCGCGATTGTAAATAACAGCCGAGCAACAATAACACGAATCCCTTTTAATCGTGACCAAACCGTGAAAGTATTTTGTACCTGAATCGGGTCGGCTTGATCAAAGGGGGTGAAGCGACTTTTGATGCCGCGTTTCTATGCAAATCGCTTTTAATAAACGGGAAAATGTTTCTTTGCCGGCGTGAAAAAGAAAGGACACGCGAGTCCGCCTGTGCGTGTAGATGTTTCCCGAGGTCCCCGAACGATCGTGTTCCAAATTTTCGGCTCGGATTTTCCGGATAATATCTCGTGCCTAGTCAGGTACAGATGTTCGAAATCGTACGGTCGTTCCACGGTATATATACTGTTCGTCTTCGAAATTTATCTACGGGAAAATCGCGCCAACTCGAAGGTACATATTTTTTAACGTTAAACCTACCACGGTCAAATGATCGGTGAACTGAAAAGGAGTTGAAGCTATAAAAAAAATAAAATAACTTTGAGAAAATAACTGTATGTGTATTGGAAAAAAACAAAAATAATCGCAAAGGGCAGTGGATGACGATGGTAACGTTGAACGCGGAATTTTGAATGAAAATTTAGAAAATAGTGATTTAAACCATGGTAGATTTAGTATTAAACCCCCTAATTCTAATCTGACGTTTATAGAAACATTCGTTCTCGGAATTTAGGTCTTATAAACTATTTATTTACATAGAGAAATTGTCTGTACGTGTATTGGATGAAAAATCGCAGATGAATGATTAAGATGGTAACATTGAACACGAAATTTTTAGGAAAAGTTTGGGAAACACTGATTTAGATTATGATAAGTCCAGTGTTAACAATATACGAAATATTTTTATCAAAATTATCATTTTTGTCCGCGCAACGCTAAAAATCAGCATCCGCGCTGTCGTTTCGCAATCTACTGTACACCTTGGCGCAAAATATTTCGCAAATTCTTTATTCGTAGCTTGATCCTTTTACAATTTCACCCTCGTGTTCTCCGCGTTCGTACCCCGGTTTAATTGCAGCATTATCCTCGATGTTTCGAATCCGAGACGTATATATCATTGGTTAAAAGTTTACGAGTTGCTGCGTGTTTCACGAGCACCCTGAGCTTTCGGTGGCCGTTGTCTTCCGAGTGGAAGAAGTGGAAAAAGTGGGAAGGATAAAGGCAGAGGACATGCAAATGCCGTGGCGCATGATCACGGCTAAGCCTGGTGCTACCATTGAATCTGGTCCTTTAAATCGGTTTTAATTGTCCGCGACGTATTTTACTACCGGGTTATATCCTACTTCTGGATTTATAAGGGTACTTAAAGCACGTGGCCAGCAAGAACCGAAAGGCCAGGCATGCTACTTGTCTATGCACTTCCGTGATTAGCCGATGACTAACCTCGAACGACGCCGGGGTCGTTGATTGCCCTTGGTTTATGCCTCGATTTCTTTTTTCACCGGAACAGAGAGACGACTGTTTCTTGCCTGGCCGTTGAAACCGATCGAATCTTCTACTACGCGAGATACGAGCAAGGGTGGAGCTATAACGTTGCTCGGTGAAAATATCCCCGGCTAATTTCAGAGAAGAAGCGTCCGTTTCGAGAAGTCGTCGAGGCACTAATATCCCGGTAATAAATTTTCCCTCGGTCGAAGCGTATCAAAGACCTTATGGTTACCTTCGTTTTCTCGAGCAACGGTCCTCGTGTCTTTCTCCCCCTCCGGTTGCCGACGGGTGCTACTTAGAAAATTTCAACGGATCATAATGGAAAGCCATTCGGTAAGAAAGAAATGAGAAGAACGCCGATCTCCGCGTCGTAACAGCCGTCCTTGCGTCGTGTCCATTTCCGACCGTGTAACGTTACAATCGTTCTTTCCCCGAGCCGCTTGTTATTTTTTTGTCCGGTTGATCGTGTAGCACACGCTGCCACGATTCTTCGTGAGATATCTCATTTTTTTCTTCCTCTGCACCGATCTGTGATCGGCTTGTAATTACTTCGAGGGCATTTCATAAAGCGCGGATTATCGTTTCATCCGGTTGCGCGCACCTAATGACTTCAAAAAACCGCCTACCGCAACGAAGGACACGACAATGCCGATGAGCTGTTTGAGAAAAATGAATTTTTCATGCCTCTCTGTACCCGTGGGAAATGTTATTATTGCCGTATCACCGCTCTCGCGATTCTGTCAGCCTTGCTTTCGAGGCTATGTTTCACGGAGGTGGGCAGAATGGACATTGATCCGTCTTCTCTGCTTCGAGTTTTAGCAACGAATTCTTAACCGATTGAATTATTCGATTTAGTTGGAGACTCTCGTGTCACTCGGTAGTGACAATGATATATATCCTGATTGTATATTCTGATATTCTGATTATATATATAAGTTAAACGGATTTTGATTATAAGAGACAGACCAAGTGTCAATTAAAAATCAACAATCGGTATAAACAAATCGTTTAGTTCTAATTAAGAAAGCAATGCACGATTAGATTAACTTTTAGGCTTTGGATATGTAACTCTTACTGACACACAGAAAACTACTTCAATGTAATTGGAAATAAATAAACTAGAAAATGAAGGAGAAAAATAAAAGTAGGAGAAACGTTAATTAATGATCAACGATCGCTATAAACAAATCGTTTAGTTCTAATTAAGAATGCAATGCATAACGTTCAGGCCCCGGATATATAACTCCTACTGACACAGTGAAAGCGTCTTCGAAAAAAGAAGGGGAAAAGAAGAATACCATTCACATCGAAGTGAAAATAAATAAATAAATAAATCCGAAAATGGGGAGGAAGAAAAAAGTGGAAGAAACGGTAAACCGGTTCGACTGAAGCTGAAACGTTAATTCAGGAAACACGAAGGTGCTCTCAGGCGTCATCCAGTAATTTCAGGGTAACACGGTGGGCACTGGGTACCACGGTGGTAGTCCCCTTCGTTCAAAGGCATTACTTTCAAGCCGTGCTCAGTAATTACCCCACGAAATTACCGCATTTACATCCCTAATAGGAATAGGTGGATGCAGGTAGGAATGCCAGGTACGCGGCGAGAATATCTCGGAAGGGGCGGGAAAAGAAAAGGTGAAAAAAGGAGGAAATAGAAAATTAATCTAAACACCGTCTAACGCGTTAACCGTGCGCTGTCTTTGCATCGTACGTCGAAGGGAACGAACGGTTTCACCCCTCGCGCGTTTATTTCCGTTGCTCATCGGCTGCAAGGAGCGGGTGGCTATCAGTTTTATCGAATTAAGCCCGGATTCCACGTAATGCCTATTAAATCCCAATACTACACGCGGTGAATCCACCAGGCGAGATGCTCTCCACCCTTTATTGATTTATTTCTGGTCAATCTCCAGTTCCTGCTGGAATTAACGGTCAGCTTCTACCATCCTCTATTTAGCAAATTCGTTTACCAGCAGCTAGAAATTTGTTTCTTCCATCCAGTCATACGACGTGGTTCCATCGGTGCTGGAATATCCTTGTGTAAATTGGAGGAATTTGGATATGCTGTCGTTGATCGTTGAATTTGAATTTTTATGTTTTATTAGGTTGTTTGGAAAGTAATTTCGTTTTTTCCCGACAGAAGACCTAATTGTATTAGGAGATCGGATGAACGAATTTATCTGTGATAGCGCAGAATGTTTAGGATACGTCAGAAAAGTATGATAACACTAGGTTTACGGATGTTTTTTGTATACCTATCTTTACGGAGATCCTTCAGATTTACGGGTACAGAAAACCACGTATTTTCTTACAAAGGAGACCCATGAGTTTAATTTAAAGACAATTGCAATATTAACAAACTTAATATAAATTGATTAAATCTATTAATATTGTATAATTGGAGCAATCCACCTGTCAAATTGACGGGTCCCGTAAACCTAGTGTTAAACAAGGAAGAATCTAGAAATGCGAACGGATGTTTAGGGTCCGTGAGAAAGTATTCAGAGTTTGGTTTTCAGTATTCAGAAGTCAGTATGCGAGTGTAGAGAGAGTAGTTAAGTGCCAATTATTAAGAAGAGATTAGGTGTTATTTCAATAATCCACCTAACATTCCTACCCAAAGCTTGGTCCCGTTCAACAACAAAATTCTACAAGAATACTAAATACCTTTCTCAAATGTTGACAATAAATCACTTGAATTTTTATTGGATTGTTCGGAAAGTAATTTTGTTTTTTCCGAATAGAGAACCTAATTATATTTTTTCGCATCCAACTTCACACTTAGGTCGTATAATCATTATATATTTTGACAGCTGATATAGTAACTTTTGTTTGATTCTTGGAATAGTTTTTGTTTGGTGCACTATCAAAGATGGAAAATCGAAAGCAGCATTTTTTACTCTTAATATATTTTAATATATTTAACGCTTATATATATTTTACTCTTAGTTAACGTGGTATGAAGAGAATAAATTGATGAACATAATTAGGTTCTCAGCTAATAGACGTTAATATTAATTTCGTCAGAAGATAAGTTCGAGATCGATCATTTCCATTGGTTCATTAGTTCGACTGTCAACATATATAGAATTCGACACATGCTACGACTATGGGAAACGCTGGACTCTTGACTCGACGGTACGTAATCTCTAGCATTCGACGATTCTTTGATTAATGTCTGGCTAAAGTTCGTCTGACTTCTCGATTAACTTCTGATTGACCTATCATACGCGCGTTCTTTTTTGTCTCCGATCTCCGACTTCTTGATTAATTCCCGACTAAACTTCCAGTTAGCTAATCCTCGGCTACCCCTTGTGTACCTATTTTCTCTCTCATATATCTCCCGACGTATCCAATTTTTTCTTCCACTGTTTCCTCGTTTCTTTTATTCCACACATTTCTGGAACACTTCTCAGATGCGTGTATCAAACACCATGAATGATCGTGCATGTTATCAACGCACGATATGATTGTGATCACTATGCGACAGTTCAATGACCCTTGCTGCTTTGGACTCTACGATTCCTCGTTGGTAATTCTACTACACTTCGACTAAATTCACTTAACCAATTTCATTTTTATTTATCTGTGTATGCACACTCTCTGTTTTGATTATTATATCGTTTCTAATTTAGCCTCAAGTAGCTATTTATAGGAGCACATTAATAGAGACCTTGGTGTGAACAGAAAGAAATCGAATTTTTTTTTATTGCTTCAATCAGTAGTGTAACATGTCTAGAATATATTTTCATATTTTCAATGTAATCCTCAAAATATTAAAGAAATAGTATGTTTATTACGTGTAAATATGTGATCATACACCGTCTTCGCACGTGTTACATATATCCTGTAATAACTCCAAATTCTAGCATTTCTTGAAACGTAAAGAAAATTTCTTTTTATACTCTTATAGTTTCTTAGTAAAACCTCGCAGTTTTCAGAGTAATCAAGTAAATAATTTCTGTGAAAAAAGTTTCTAAAAGTACGCACATTTTCAGCGTTCTATACCAAGATCCACCAGTTGGTTTAAGGATTTTTTTGTCATATCTTTGACATTCCAGCCTAAATAATATTCATATAGACTTTCGTTGATTAACTAAACGCTTTTTGAAATATTTGGACACATGCATCGAAATTCATGGATTAAGATCATATGAATGATCAATTTAAGATATATATATGTACGATCAATTTATACTTTTAGACTCCTCAGGTAGCCAATTGCAGATGTACTTTCCCGTTTATATATTTTTCTACCGAGTCTCGCTGACGACTACGCTATTCTTCGGTCAACTTTCGATTAGCCAATTGCACACGAATGTTCCCATTTATATAACTTTGTACCGTACAGAAGTCAGAAGTTTGCACTTGGTACAGGGGAACATTCTGCTTCGTTTAATTTCACCTTTAATGCTCTTGAAATCTCTACTTCTGTTATAATAGTAGAATAAATGATACTTCTTTAATCTTTTGTTAACGCTAAACCTACCACGGTGAAATGACCGATGTATAAAAAGGCAGTATAATGTTAAAAGAAAAAGACAGTATAACGAGAGATATTGAAGATATCTACATTACATATAATGACAGAAAAATCGCGAAAGCGAGTGACTAAATCGTAGAACGCCAAATTTTTTAATAAAAGTTTAAAAAAGGCTATTCAGGCTACTTTAGTGTTAAATAATTAACACTGATTCTATATCAATACCACTCTATTTATCAATTATATAATTTATAATACACAAACAAATTTCGTAATATAACTAGATTTATGGTTTCGATGATTTCAATATTTCGGAAATTTTGTCTATAATTGAAAGTATTTTGGGAAAACGTTAAAACAACATTAAAAGTATTATTAACCCTTTGCATTCGACGATCTTTTTGTAACAAACAAAATAGTAATTCGAAGACTTTCTCCCATAAAGTCGAAGACACTTTTGAAACGTTAAATAAGAAATCATATGCAAATTAAGACATAGAATTATTTTATTTCGATATTTCACGTATCGTTGGGTAATTTTAAATTTGATACGTTAATTAATATCGATCTTTACAATCTGATTACATGACGACTGACATTCGCTTCTCGAGTGCAAAGAGTTAACAACATTAGAAGTAAGTATAATATGCTATCATTATTAATAACGTTAAAGATATTTTTGAAAATGTTAAGAAGCAGTGGAATACATATAGAATATTACTGTTATACACTCGCACGTACCGAGAGCCATGAATAACCATGTATCCTCTTGGCGTGATTATCTCGAGTATTCAATCCAAACACTACTGCCTCATTCTCCTCTGACATTCTGATCCAATTATCCCTCGTTCACATTTCTATCGTTTGATCAAACTCATTCTTCATTCATTCGTCACGTGTACTGTCATTCCCACGTCCCTTCGTGTCGCAAAATGTATCACCGTGCTCGAGGTCGATGCACCGAGTATTTATCGATGTTCGCGGTTGCTCGTGAAAGACAGGCTCTTCCCACTTCCTGCCTCATTATTGCACGCGAAAACCACTTTGTCACATATCGCAAAAATTTTGCACGTTACGTTGCACATACCGTACGTGTCAAGCACGCGGTTAAGTTGGAAGGAAAATTAGCATCCTTGCACATGTCAGTTTCCCTTGATCTTACGTATACTCCGTTTTTCCTTTTCTCTCCTTCGTTTCCTTTTTCTTCCTCCTTTTACGTTTTTAAAATTTTTCCCCCGTTTTTCCTATTTTTTTTTTTCTTTTTCATTCTGCGGGTGACAACGTATTTAGTCCGCACAGGACGAAACACGAGACCTGAATTCAACGCGAGTATGTTTTCAAATATATTCAACACGTATATGCGCGGCTCGTGACATTTTTTTCCTCCTTTTTTTCTTTTTTTTTTTATTTCTTTTTTTAAGGACACGGCGCAGTCCTTTTAACGAGAAAGGGATTTTAATTTTGCGCTATTCTCTTCGTTTTTTTCGTCGTTTTTTGGCTTTACTTAACGTAAATTTTCGTTGGATTTTCTTTGAATATGTTGTTAAATTAAGCTAACCTTCTTTTCCAGGGTTTTTCGCGATTTAGAGGTAATTCTTTTTCAACGAGACCGGGAGTTTTATCGAGCTTTAATTTCATGTACGTAACTTAACCCTTGTTTAACGTGTTTTAAATACCAGCTTTCTTGTTAACGCTCTGTTGTCTTTGTGCTCCCTTTTGCAAACGATGCACGGTTCGTTTTTCGTTGCATACTTTTTCCTTCGGAATCACTTTGCAGCTTGAACGATCCGTACAATTGTCGTCGTTCGTTTCTTTTGATATTTATAAACGGACACTTCAAAGTATAGAAGCGCATTAAATTACGCAGATTTCACCGTTTATCGCAAATACCGCGAATATGTTACGCTGGAGTTGGAAAATAATTTTCTTCGGCTTTTCGTATGTTTTCAAGTTGCACGCGGAAAGAAAATATCCGAAATATTTTCTTCCGTCACGAAAGGACTTTTCTGCTTTTCCCGGGTCGAGCAGCAATTTTTCATCCTTATAAGATTTCCTCGTGCAGCTACAAATGTCTGGTTGCTTGATAATTTGCATATTTCAGCGAAAGCATTCCGATTATTATCCTTTTATTATTTGAAATACGATCCTAAATACGTTAAGGTTGTCTTGCAATTTTCTCTGGTTGCTTATGATTTTATTATATTTTTCGAAACGTCGCATTTGAAGGAACTGGAATTATAAATTTTAGTGTAATCATAGTTTTACAGACTTTTGTAATTGTTTAATTTTTAAATTGTATTTCTTACACGATATTTAACTTAATATGTTTAGATAAATAATTTAGATTAATTAGGTTAGTATTTATGTCTAGGTTAATATTAGGTTAAGATATATATTTAGATTAGTATTACATTAGCTTTAATATTTAGGTCGATATTAGGTTAGTACTTATATTTAGATTAAAATTAGGTTAGTATTTATATCGAGGTTAATATTAGATTAGTATTTATATCTATTTTAATATTAAGTTAGTATTATACGTTGTCTAATATTAGGTTAATATGTGTACTTTGGCTAGTATTAAACTAATACTCTTCTAGTTAAGGCAATATTATACTACTATTAGATTTATATTTCTATCTACGCTAGATTAATATTCCCAAAATATAAATTTTCAATATTTATCAATATTTCCCAACATTTGATTTCACCTTATTTTCAACGAATACACACGAGATATTGTTCCATTGAACAAATCTAATTTCATATCTAAACATGTTCTGTCTTATATTTCCAAAATTTAATTTCAACCATTCGCATATATTCTCTCGTAGCCGTTCAAATTCCACATAAAAAAACAATTTAATCAAAGCATATCCAAAAATCATTTCTCCTGACCGAGATTCGAAATTTATTAAACTCTTTCCCTCGTCAACAGATCCTTTTTCCCAGTCATCGCGACCCTCTTATATCCATTCACCTACCGGATGATCATTTCCATTCCGTTCAGGGTGCTCATTAAACTGCATTTTGTGTAAATCAGCGTGCCAGCCATGCATTTCCACTTCGGATTCAAGAATCGTTCGCGTTTCCGTAGAAACACTTCGGGGTGGACGGAATCGGAAACTTTCGCGGATACCCAGCCCCGGAACGGTGTAAATGTCCTGGCCGTTGGCCAGGGACACGCCTAACGAAATCAGCACGTTTGTAGCGAACAACACACGCGGGACAATGAACAACCTGTAGATATTTGGCCAGCTAACTACGTCTCGGATGCTGGCAAAGTAAAGGGGAAACGCGTGCAGAGCTAAACAGAGACAACCTGGACCTAGGATTTAGCAAGGTGGCAGGTCTGCCAGGATCTTCGGGAAAAGACGTACACCGTTTTAAGAGCTCGATGTTTCACGCGAGAAAATGCACAAAAACGAAAAACGGGTGCCTATGCTAAAATAACTGCACGAATTCGACGAATTTTTTAAGGTTTGAGAGAAAAATAATAAAAACCAAACCAGGAATCGTATTTCAAATATCGAAATTGCAACGTGTTATGGAAGAAAGAGGCAGAATAATATAATACCAATTGCATTTCAATATTTACTGAAAATCACACGAATAACATCGATATAAAAGAAGATGAAAGACATAGAAACAGGTATCTCTTCTGCAAACGATATTTGAGAATAAATAAGAATAATAATCGTTTGATCACAGTTTTATGTAGGTCACGTAGTATGAAGAATAAGTATTTCATTTTCAATGATTTTTAATAAAATAACCGATATCGGTTCTGAAAAGGAAAGGATAACCGAGATTCTGCATTATACAAAGCCTCGGCACCAACCAACATAGCATATAACAAAGAATTAAAGCCAAAAACAATTTTTAAAATTCTTTTACAATGAAATTAGGCGGTTTATAGTAAAATGAAATAAATTTATTTTCGGATATATCTTTCTCCCAACGCGAAGAACAAAGGGTAATCGAATTCGCAACGACATATCCTTTTTTGCACTTTTGGCAAGTATTCGGTTGTTCGGAAAGTAATTTAGTTTCTTCCCAACATAGGATCTAATTGTATTTCTTCACAGCCAACTTCACGCTTAATCCTCATATCAAAAAAAAAAAAAAAAAGGAAAAAAAAGCGAAATGACTTTCCGAAGAACCCAATATAACGAACGATGATATATCTTGGTCCGGCACTAAAATGGTTAAAAAACAGCACATAGGATCGCGCGTGCGCGCAGGTTGCCGCATGAAAAGGCAGAAGCTGGTTCTTTCAGCGTCCGTCCCGCGTTTTTTTCCTGCGGGTCTGCTCTCGGCGCGAAAAACGCTCGACCTCGGTTGCATAACCACGACTGCGAAAGTAATTAGTATTTACGCCGGTATCAAAAGCGGCGCCGGTGTCTTTCCTTTCTTTCGCGGGAGTGTGTTTGAACGCGACGTAGCGCAGAGATGCATGAACTTCGCTGGAAGATTCATAAAACCGTGTGTGCCCAAATAGCCGGCGCGAGACGCGGAAATACGGCTGGATGCGGCAGGAATACGGAAACGGAACTGGCCCCTCCCCGCCAGCGGCGACGCTACCGCCGCGACGCGGACGCTGCGACGTCGCGTCGTTACGGTTCCACGGGACGTGGTGTACATACGGCCGGGGTTAGGCCGTGTCCTATATCGGTTAGCCGTTAATTAGAAATTAATGCCCTGCCCCAGACATGTCTTGAATAGCGTTAATAGAGAACCGTGAACGCTTGCAATTTGCCTGCGTGATTGCCAGTTACATGTTTTGCGATCGGCCCACCGTATGCACCGTGCAGTTTCGTATGTCAGGCGTATATTAACCGTGACGAGGTTCAAAGGCGACCACTCGTTCGCCTTGTTAAGATAATGAAGTATTATGTGCCGTGATTAAACGACCGCGTTTCTTCCCGTTACCGTTCGCTCGGTCGATGCGTAAAAATTCTTCGCAGGTTATGGCCGGAAGTAAACGCTCGATCGTAGCTTTAGACCGCGATTCGCGAATTGGAAGAGGTCAGTTTCCAGCGGTGAGATTTGTAGAGGGGATCGGGGAACTCGAATTTCGAGAATTTGTTTCCTTTTTTGTGAATAGGAATGTTAGAAATATAGGGAAGGAGACCAATTGGAAATTAATGGATGAAATGTGTCTTGCGAATTGGAAAGGTCAATTTCGAGGTTTGTGTATTGGAAAAAGTCAATTTCGAGCGGTGAGATTTTTAGAGAGGATCGAGGAACTCGAATTTCGAGAATTTGTTTCCTTTTTTTTGTGATTAGGAATCTTAGAAATATAGGGAAGGCAAGGGGACCAGTTGGAAATTAATGGAAGAAATGTATCTTGCGAATTGGAACCGTAAATTTCGAGGTTTGGGTTTTTTTAGCGAAGAACTCTAGTTTTCGGAATTTCTCTTTCTTTTTTTGTAATTAGGAATTCTTGGAATATAAGGAACGAAAGGAAAGTAGTTTGAACTTAATGGGTGAATTGTTTCATGTTGCATTCTTAATTAGAGATAGATTGGCAACCGATGGAAATTGTCAAGGATTTGATGTAGTTTTCCTTAATTTTATTTTTCAATTACTTCATTTTATATTATTCGTTAGTGGATACTAAAAGAGTCAGTATGTACTTGGAATTTTGAGAATTCCTGTAATTCCGAGGAATTATAAACTATTTCCAATTTAATTTTTATCGTTTTGCGAATATTTTTAATCGCATTTCGAATTCTACTTGGAATCGAAGTTTCGAGGGATTGGAAATTTTCGGGATTTACTTATTAATTCTCTCGTTACCGTTGGCAACGGTAACCAAACAAATTTCGCTGGCTCAGATTTATTTCCGCGCAAACGAATTCCTCGCATTTTCTATTGTTCGCGGAAATCTTTGCCCCAATTGTTTCCCTTTCTTCTCAACCGCATCATCGTCCAACTTCTCAGATGTACTCGTGGAATAACGGTTCGCTAGCCTTTATTGTAATTCCACGCATTATGGTTGTTCGGGAACTTTCGCTCCCCCGGGGATCCGTTCCAGAATGGAGTTAAATTCGAAGAGCTTCGAACGAATTATTAATATTCATCGTGTCCCGAAGACGGAACAGGGGCAACAAAATGGAGGGCCGAGGGTCAAAGCCTGCTTCCTTGGTAACCGAATAAAGGCGATGTTCCGAACGTTGTCCCGTAATTACCAATTACAAACGAAAATATAATCCCGTTGGAATCGCGCAGCCCGGCAAGCATTTTCTTTATCTCATCTGGCTCGTTTAATAATTTAATTAGATCTGCCTGGCACTTTGTTAAAGGATCATTCAGCGGCCGAACCTTCCTCGCCGTTTAATTCCGTCCATTCCTGTCTGGAGCGTAAGCATACAGAAAAGAATCGAAAGGACGGTTGACAGCGGAAGAAGGGGATGGGGTTGGAAGGGTGAAGAAGGGGGTGGAAGCTGAGGAAGAAACGAAGGGAAGAAAGAGAAGGAGGAGGAAAGGAAAGAAGGAAAGGGAAGAGGAGTTTCTTAGACACGCTCCAATTACGGTGTTCGGAGCTTTAGAAGAGATTATAGATATAGCACAATGACTACCTCTGATCTAAATCGGATTTAGCTTCAATTCGAGTCTCCATTCTTCGAATGCTTGGTACCCGTGTGCTCTGACCACGTACGCCTGGCTCGAGTTGCAAGTTAAAACGTGCCCTGAACCGTGTATGTAGGTCTTCGTTGCAGGCTAAAAGCGAAAGGGTGAAATCGGTTGGAAAGCGCAAGCTTTTACACTTTTGACTTCAGCCACGGCCTCGTCTCTTTCCAGCTCCACTGTGCATTTATTGTATCCATTATTCTCGAACCGACGCCGTGCGTGCTATTACGCATCGCGTGACAATGCGGAAGGCGGGGTCCTCTCTCTTTCTCTCTTTTCCTTCTCTTTTCCCGCTCTTTCTTTGCAGCTTTCTCTATTTTCTTTTTTTCTCTCTCCGACGGTTTTGCTCGCGAAAGTACGACGGAGAAAGAGCCGAGAGGTGAACGTTCTTTGACATTTCTCGTTACAACGCCATTGTTTCCCATGCAACGCGAACCCTTGCGTTCTTTCCCCGGATCGCGGACGTCTTCTTGATTGGCGTGAGATTACACGCGAAATAACGCATCGTGAGAACGGGTTTTTTTTCTTTTTCTTTGGGACGTAAAATACCGGGTAGTAGCGTTTTTAGAGAGAGGGAACTCGAAGAGGGAGTTGTTCCAGGCGTTGAGATCCGCTTGAAGTGTATCAGGTGTTGCGAAGTTTATGGATTTCTCTTATTTTTGCGATGGCGATTTTCTTCTTTTCAAATTTTCGAAGCTTTAAATTTGCGAACCTTCGATTTTTAGATTTCACGAGTTTTTAAATTTCCCATTTCTCAGATTCTCGAATATGGAAACCAATTTCTAAATTTCACGAATATCTAAATTACTAATTTTCAGATTTTCTAATTTAGGAATTATTATATTTTAAATTTTCCAATTTTTTCCAAATCTTATTCATAGCCTTCAAATTCGTAGCTGGCAAATATATTTCTCAACCTAAAATTTAATCGCATCTTTGGTACTTTTTTAAATATCTCTTTTTGAGCACCAATTTGAAATTCGTAAATACGAATTTACTATATATTCGTAACATTATTCGGATTTGGAAATTATTTTCTCTATAAAATAACATTCTTCGAATCAAGTTTCTGATTTACTGTTTGCACAAAAATACGTGTCTTTCACTCTCACTCAGATCTGTTAATCTTTTCAAAATATCTGTGAAGAAATCTCACAGAACAAAATATCAAAGATTTCCTCTCACTCGTTATTCGAGGAAGATAGAACACGTAGAAGCTGCCTAACATCTTCGTTATACAAAATTATGCATATTACATACGTGCGTATGACAATATATTCGATGCAATTAGAATTCTCACTCACCCGCTGCAGCTTGTGCTTTTCGCTCTTTCTATATCTTTCTTCGATTTCTATAGCCGATGTTCCACAGCTGACACAAAGCCGACATTCCATGGCATGCTTTAAACGCAAATTGAGCACGAAACTATTTTCGATATCGCATCCATTCGAATCTAATGAACCAGCCACGTTCGTTCGCGGTATCCATCCCGACAGGGTTGCAAAACTCCTTGGAAGGAATTTAATTAATGGGACACGGTTTGTATGATGTTATTCGCAGTGCCATCCGACGCTGTTCTCTCTCCCTTACCCCAAACCTTTCTCTCCGTCCCTTGCTCCAGATATGAACCGGATTTAAATTAAAAGTGTCGAGAACTTTTAACGGAGGATTCCAGACCGACCAACCTCCTGAATTCTGAGCTAATTAAATCTGGAGCTCGGCTTATAGCGGGTCTTTGGTATTGTACCTCCAACAGTCTGATTACTGCGATAATTGTGGCACGGTGGATGGTAATATCCGATAATTATTGGTGAGTTTTTAATTTCGCTCGATGGAATTTTAGCGCGAGTGTCTTACTGTTTAGGGATGGCCAGATCCAGTACGTTCGGGATTGTCTTTGTTGGATGAAAAGGGTGTAATGGGGTGGCAGGTTTGGTGAGAAACGTTCTTCATGTAATTTGAGGAATCACACAACAATCTATACTTATTTAGCGATTATTTTATAATTATATTCCAATATGAGATATTTCCTAATGAAATACGAGATATTTGAATGATATTGAAA
>NIJG01000024.1:759011-795994 GCA_002201625.1 Euglossa dilemma | reverse complement strand
AATGCATGAAATTCATGAAAATAAAAAAATGCTCGCAGAATAATTTTTGCAATTTTTTCTAATTTTTTTCAAATGCGTGCGTTTTATTTTTAACCTAACAGGAATATTTTACACAAAGTGTCAAAGCAAGCAGTTAACTTCACGAGAGTGACAATGATCGGTTGACACGACTCACTAGAAGCTGCGTCAATAGTAATTGCGCTATCCAACGTCATCAGCAAAGACTTCACTGTGGGCACATATTATACTCGTTAATCACGTAGGATTAAGTTGCCGCGTGACGTGTAAGTTATTGCAATCTATGCGGTGTCCCGTCATTTCCAGTCTTAAATTTATGACAAGAATTATTGCCGCACTTCCGAACAACACGGATGAAAGAAAAGTTTCGTAATGTTGATTGTACACAACAATCGTGCACAGAGGATATTCATTTTAATTCTAGATCTTCGCATTTATCATGCCATTGGCATTTGTTATTCGTTCTTATTGCGATATCGGATGGAACGATTATTCTTCATATTTTTTCGCGAATATACACATACCTTCTGTGTTGTACTTTTTACGGTTGAAATTGTTTTTCTCGTCTCTTCTCGTTTTCTCCTTCTACCTGTAATAAATTTGTAGGTATAGTAATTAATTTTAAATTATAACAGTTTTACAAATTTACTATTAAATTTTTATATATGCTTTCATTATATAATCTAAAGAAAAAGAAAAATAGAATATTTTTACAATTATTTTTTTATATATTTATTTATTATTTCAAATGTATTATTTAAATCATACGTATATTATGTAATAACTTGAAGTTTAGTATTATTGTGTACATGAACATTTTTGTCACAATTCAGATAAAGTATGGAAAAATTGCTGTTAGTACAGTGCTGTACTAATTCATTGAGTGTTCTACTGACTTTTCCCTCCAAATTGCATTTTTCCAATTAAGTAGAACTCCATTCATCTGATTCCATTTAACGAAATTTAGCCACAGAAAATTTTAGCCAGTGCACGATTAACCAAACTCTTGACGATCGAATCCATTCATCCGAACGTGAATTCCTATTATTTGAACGAGGGCTCGTAGGTTCTCTGGGGATTCTGTGCACTTCTATTATATGAACCCCACTTACATGAACTGTTTGTCCGACAGGTTCAGATAAATGGAGTCTCACTCTTGTCACTAAAACTTGAAGTCATCTTTCCTTCTCATTGGACACATTATGGATAGGTATTTTTCCCAAAACCTCTTAACAGTAGTCTTTCAATCTGATATTGACCTTTTAAAATCCACTTTCCTGAAATTTCGCATATGAAGTATCATCATAAATTAATCTGTAAAACATTTAAATAAATTCTTCATAGATTGTTTAACATATAAATAGATGGAATTTGTAGTGTCAAATGGTCTACATCGTGAAATAAAATTAGTATTTATTTCTTATGTATGTACAGATTGATATACATAAATTATTTAGATTCACTAAAAATTATGATATGGCTGATTTAATAGTACGAAGTGATTTATATTATAGAATAAAATCAGCATTTATTTTCTGGGTATTATATACGGAATAGTTCATTCATATTATACATAGTATATTACAAATTTTCTATACTTGCGTGGTATATAACTGTGCCTACGATTTTTCAGAAGCTTTCGTACCAAAATTAATTTTTATTATTAATAGTATTGATTTTTATAATTGATTTTTAAAATAACACCGTATAGTTTTGACTTTATAATTAAAAGTCAGCGACCTGCAATACTTACTATGATCTTGAAATGATCACACTAATTCTAAAAATTACGATCATTAGAAACATTACTATCTAAAAATTATTTTACTGCGAAAAAGTTGGTCAGTATAGTGTTTGTTTCCTACCCAAATATAATTTCTAATATGAAACTTTCAAATTTTCGTTGTTGCTATTCATTTAAAAAATTAAGGTCTGATTAACATAAACGTTACCATCCGAAAACTGTTTTATTACGATAAATTTGATTAGTATAGTGTTTGTTTCCTGCCCAAGTCTAATCTCTAGTATGAAAATTTCAAATTTTCGTTGCTCCTATCCGCGTTGTTGTCACACGTAGACCTCGTTATCTTCGGTAGTAAATTCTGGTAAGCACGATAACGTTGCTTTTATCTTTGAACCAGACGCGTGTCTTAACCGTGCCTGTGTTTGTGTCAGAAGAAAAACATCGTAGTTTATTATAAGCATTCTTAAGGGAGTCAGCCCCAAAGTGCAATGAAGTGGTCCCCATATCAGTTTTCCTGCACGTGATTCGCAAGCAGTAGTCGCACACGTTCCCATGGCTTTCTCCAGCTCTTGAAGCTCTGTATGACGTACATGTATGCGGTACTATTTGTAGAGAGACAATAAAGAATGCTTTAATAAATACCGAGGGAAAACCGTGTTCTTCGCTCGTGTTCCTGACCTCGAAACTCTTTGTTCCTGCGCGAAAATACTTTGTTTAGAGATGGTGAAACATGAAGGAATAAGTTGCCGGCGATAAAAATGAATATGGATATTTTTCAGGATGCTGCAGGGTGAATGGAGGTGAATAATAGTATTTAAACATCTCTTTAAGGAATATTTTAAATCGTTGTTTGCGTTTTATCCAAGTTCTGTTATCGTTTGCGAGATCGTTCACGATTCAATGGCTCGGATAATTCCATAATTATCGCTAATTATATGTGCATAATCGATTTTCGTTTCGACATTATCGAAGGAACAATCAAAATTTCGATGCCTTAACGTATTAATCCATTCTCTGAACAGTGTAGTTATATTTTGATAGCTTAATAGATTTTTCAAAGAAAATAGCGAAATTTTGATGGTTCAACATCTTAAAATTAAAATTTCTATAATCTTACGACTCGAGGAATTTTCTAATTAATGTTTATAATAGGTGAGTAACGAATTTGATAGATTAATGAAAAGATAATTAAAATTTCAACGGATATAGAATGTAGCATGTTTATACTTTCCTTCTAGACTGAAAGTAAATATTGAGCTTTCCTTTCAACTTTCCTTTCTTAGATTAAAGCTCTCGTATACGTACAATCTCGTCTTCAACCTCTGAGATATCTAAATAGGTTAATATTTTCATGAAAAAATATTAAATTTAGTAAGAATATTAAACAAATACCACCTTGTCATTTGCAGGCGCTATTCAAATTTCCTCCTCCTTTACCTAAATCTCACGTCGTCCGTGAAAGATAAAAGGCTCTTACTGAATTCTGCCTGCTTAAAAAAAAAGCACATTCGCAATTAATTTATCCCAGGAATTTTCCCTCGTTTATTTATCTCTGACCATCGCTCCCGTTTGTTTTCCTCGATCAAAAAACTCGGGCAAAGAATCTTGCTTTGACGTTAAGACAAATGACAAAGATGACACCGGAATACCTTCCCTGTCCACAGTTTGCTACTGCTCATTTACAAAATTAATCATCTCCCTAACCGTCACGTATATACTGTAGTTCTACCTACATCTACTCGCGTTCAAATTTATTTTCGAGTTGCAAAAGTAATTCCTTATTTTCTCACAAAGCGATCGTTCCGAATTATTGTTCCACAATTTGACGTACATCTCAATATTCCTATTTATTTTTCATTTATTAATTCTTGTTCGAAATGGTTCTTCTGAATAGTCAGATAGATTCATATTGTTTTAATATCGCGATAGAAATATTCGCATACACGGTTATATAATATATTTTTAGAATTTTGAATTTTCAGTCTAATGTACTCAATGTTATCACGAATGTCTATAAATTACTGTTTAAACTTCCAAATTCATCCTCTGTGGACAGCAGGCCAAGAATTTTAATCATTAACTAATTCATATCTTATAAATCATTTAGCAAACGTTTATTTGTAGCACAGAATATATAAGTGTTACAGGCTAGAGATTATAATGGAAACAGTGGAAGGATATGGTATTTATTATACAAGAGTAGAATCAGGACTGTTTGGGGCCACGGATGTCAGAGGAAATGTCTCCAGGATGCGAAAGATAAAAGACACGCAGTGACAAATAAAAGACGTAGAATGTAGAATTTTATTTTTAGCAATACTACGACAGTTACAAACGAAACTTCATTCGTATACTATTCTCCAACGAAATACTCTCAAGATTCTACCCATTTAGACAAAGGATTAATTCCTACTCTTCTCAAAATAATTCGAATTCACGACCCAACTTCACCCTCGTTTTATTTAATTTAACCACCACGTTTCTCAAAATAATTCGAATTCACAACCCAACTCACCCTCTTCTTAACCCCTTGACTGACTTTGACGAGTCTGACTCGTCATTGATTTCCTGGGCCATCACAGACTTTGACGAGTCTGACTCGTCAAGCGCTTCTTTCGGCGGACGCCGTGCAAGTTACAATTAGATTACATAGTTGCTTCACTCGTTCTTCGATTCTCATTTGTTTATGACGTTCGAGATGGCTAACATCAATCTGATTAATAAAAATCCAAATTTCAAAATAAAATGTACTCTTTCTCAATCTTCGCGTACATAACTGTTCGGTTAAGCGAAATTAAATAGTATTTTTTTGTCGCATCAAATTCCATTTAATTCGTCAGTCAAGGGGTTAATTAATCTAACTACCACTCTTCTCAAAATAATTCAAATTCACAATCCAACTCACTCCCTTCTTACTTAATCTACCCACCACTCTTCTCAAAATAATTCGAATTCACAACCCAACTCACCCTCCTCTGACTTAATCTTCCAAGATAAATCCACTCATTGCTAATTTTTTAGTTCAAACACATCTAGCTCTTACACTCCCAGAAAATCCACCAAAATCACAAAAAAAAAAAATTCATGAATAGAAATACTCAGACATACCCGTTCACCCCTGAATACCCACCTCGTCACGTGATCGTCACTCCGGTTCACCAAAATCCCCGAAGAACGTCGGAGAAATTAGCGTTTCCGGTTGACGGAAGAATCGGTGGAAACGTAGAAGTAGAGGCCTAACTGCTTCCCTGGAAGCGTCGCAATCTAGCGGGCAAACGCGAGAGGCGCGTGTACACGCATATGTACACACGCTCGCTACATAGACGCATCAATTATGCATGCATCCATCTATCCAGCGCTGACAGAGCATGTATGCGAACGTATGCACGCGTCTACGGCAGGGCCAAAGCGTCAGTTAGATTTCCAAATAGGCGTGTTCCTTTGACGATGCGCATCTTAGTGGCTGCTACCCTACGAGTGCTGCTCTGCCGTGGCCAAGCCAAGGAATCCAGAACGGCGTAAACGGTGTCTGTCGTTGCTGCACGGTGATAGAAAATCGTCTAGTAGTGTATCTCGGCGGGAAGCCGGGACGGAAAAAGGGAACCGGCGAGGCTGAGCCTCTCTATCTGGGGCCAAAGGACGAAGATTGATTCGCGGCAGCTCGCGGTACCGGCCGGGTCTAAGATTTTCTATCTAGACAACACATACGTCTGCCGCGGGGATGAAAGGTCTGGAGAAAAAGAGGAGAGACGGCTCGTGGCCTTGATGCCGACGCTGTGTTTATTAACTCCTGTCTGTGGATAGGCAGAAAAGTTCAGGCTGGCTCGCGAGGATGCCAGCGGATAGAGATGGCAGCCGGCCTGTTCATAGATAATCCAACGAAGGGGTAATCTTTAATTTTCATAGCGAGATCAATTTTCGTGGCGGCTGTACAATGCTATCGCATTGGTCGGCATCCTCCTCATCATCGACGAGTCTGTTTTGCCCTGTTACGGAATGTCATTAATATAATGGCCGGCACGTGAGTAATCGCGATGGTAAAAAAGCCGCTCCTCCCGGTATGCTTTAATGACATTAATTCGCCATCGAAACTTTCCTCCATGGCCGATAAATAATGCACGGGTATTGCCTGTAATTTAATGCTCATTAATTTCCCCGGGCCCGTACGCGTTAATTTATGCGCCTTTGGGTGTGTCTTGCCGAGACCTCGGCGAGTCTACGATGAAATTGAAAGTATGTCTCGCGAATGTTATAACACGCGGGATGAATAATTATCTATCGAAGAAACAGGACGCGTGAGATTCCGGCTGGAGTTATGGCTGATATTGCTGTTGAAATTGCTATTCCATGCATATCGATGCGAGGCGAATAATAAGCGGTGTTCCGACGGAGTATACGGTTCATTTGAGAATGTTGAAGGCAGAGGGTGTTTGAATAGCTCGGTGTATGACGCTGTTTGTCCAGCCCGGCTCTCGTAATCAATTATCCGACAGGAAGTCGCGGTGTTGACCTGGCTGTTGCATTTTTGTCATCGATCAGCAGGAGTCGACGTGATCGGGGAAATGGAAAGTCATACGTGAGAAAGAATATTATTCTTCGATAGTAGAACTATCGGACTATACGCTGTTGCGTGTGAGTCGCTAATTTGCATAGTCGATTGATTCCGCGGTGCGAAGTGTAAAAGTTCGGGATAAATGAAAATGGTTTTTGGCTCCAGGAGTTTAAAAGATACGAATTAGAGGGTTGGTTGTAGGTAACGGAGTTGATTAGGTTGTAAATACATCAAATATTGGCGTATATTGTAGCTAATTTTGATGAAATTCACGTTAACTTTATGGTTGAAATCGGAGTACAGGAATATCCTATTAAAATCATCGATTATTTTTTCGAAATCTGTCAAATGTACCGATTTGTACTTGTCCTGTGATTATACCACGAGGATGAAGGATTATGATCGTGAAATTTGATATTTTTAACGAAACAAAAATCGCGTGTATCATTTTCATAATATGCGTGTCAATTATTGATTATCTCTGAGAACACAAAGTTTCTAGTGCAATCAATCGATCAGAGATACAGAAGTAGATGGACTGGTAACCATGTTCAGTGTTCACCTAATCGACTGATCGTAAAATTGGGGAAGTCGTTGAAAATACCAGATTCGAGTGAATAAAGTGTAACTTCTTTTATAAATTTCACGGAAGAAAGGACAAAATCTTCCAAGAAATTCTTTTCACCGACTCACATGTGTAGTTCTTTGTTGCCTGACGTCGACCTGGACTGGACGTTTCGATTCCATTCAGTTTTAGCGCAAAGAAAACCGTTCTTTTACCCTCTAACTGAATTTAACAGAAATGAAATAGAAATTTAATTACGTGTCAACGTGAATACGAAAATATCTCGAAATTCTGAACGGGTTTCGAGGAAAGATTATCGAGAATGAACCGGTTGGGATAACGTATTTTGTTGCTCGCACCACACAGGATGAAGTTCCCGATCGGAAGTTCGCTCATTAAAGTTGCCAGATAGTTATCGGAATCGTATTTTATTAATCAAATTATTAATACGAATAATTATTAAAATCAATCATTAGAATCGTATTAAACTGATAAAATAATTAACACGGATAATTATAATATATAATGAATATATAAAAACAATATGGAACCAACAAACAGTTACAATAGTATCCATAACAATTATCACAATGAAAAAATTCACACATCTATCAACAAAATCATAATTAAATCCACACAAGTACGCGCAAGCATATAAATATAGACGTGGCTGATGACAATAACTATAATCATAAAATTCGCATTAGTACGAGACAAGCACATGACTTGAATGAAAACCCGTAATGTTGTAAAATCCATAAAAGTGCGAAATTAAAAATAATAATTACAATAATAATAGTAATCCGATTTCTATTATTCCCATATACATAATTTAAAAAAAGATATATTCCCTGTAACAATAGAAACATCAAAACTTGCATGATTCATCTCTATCACGTTACTTGCAACAAATTCATCCAACTTATTCCAAATTTTCGCTAAACGTTCATTCAAATCTGGTATTAAATAAACCCGACTTTACGGGGCCGATAAACGATAATCACACTGCATATCATATAATATGATCGCATATAACACACGAGCTTTAGCAATCGAGTAATTTCATTAATAGAGAAATAATTATTCCAACAACAGGTGACCATATTGGACTGCGCATTCTATCCGTACATTTATTTCGAACATAATCCATTTAATTTATCTCGTCCAATAAAAATTCAAATGTATACGGTTGTAAGGGATTAAAAAAATGTCACATGTTCTCATTTTTGGCATGTTTTCGTCCATAGTTCTCGACGTCAATTCTTCTTATTAAACGAGATAACTTTTTCGCAGACGTAGGAAATTTATTTCTACTCATTTTTCCCCTGATAAACACGCGACTCGTATTTTGCGACCCAATTAACGAATAAACTAGAATTTTCCGCGTTGTTTGTTCGGACATTCCTGAAATTGTCAGTTACACGGTTTTTCCAATCGCGTGCAATTTAACTTCCAATTCCCCTTCCATTTATCCATACCTAAGCATCGCCCGAATAAAAATTTCCTTTCAAAGTACGAAGATGTTGTTTCTTGTTTTCTCTTTTGCGAGGTTCGTTGCTCGCATGAAGGAACAATAATTCATTAAATTGCATAAATATTAGGAAATAGGTACTTTGTAGTATCTAGAATACGCTTTCAATTTATGAAACTGTGACAACCCATCCTTGGCTACTTTTAAGGGTATCCTGACGCACTGTGCGCTATAAGAACAATAATGAACTAAATTGCATAAAAATTGGGAAATAGGTACTTTGAAGTATCTAGAATACACTTTCAACTTATAAAAATGTGAGAACTCATTGTTGGCTACTTTTCAGGGTCTCCTGTCCCACTGTGCGCTGTAAGAACAAAATTTAATCAAATTTCATAAAAATTAGGAAATAGGTTCTTCGAAGTATCTAGAAATACACTTACACCTTATGAAAATGTGAGAACCCATTGTTGGCCATTTTTTAGGGTCTCCTGGCCCACTGTACACTCCGGCCTCTTGCCCACGGTCACATCCATACCCTCTAAGTTCCATTCTCGCATTCACACTCATCCCATTCCTAGGTATATGTATCGACGCGTGTTACTCGATTTTCCAGCCGGTATGCCTTCTATTCTTCGCATGCTTCGTGCCTGGACCTCGCTAGTGACGTAACGCCCTCTGCCCTCGACTGGCGAGTCATCTGGTGAGAGAATTTTTTAACGCTCCGGAACGTATGGCACGGTATGCGTGCCCTAACCTGAAGTCACTCACGGTGAGTCACTTATGAGCGATGACCAGGCGAACGAAAACGAAAGTTCGCGGATCGGATGGATGGATAACGAGGCGCGTAGCCGGGCGATGGTATCGGCCGATCAAAGCAAGTACAACAAGAGGTAAATTGAGCTGCCACTCGACGTATCCTGTCTCTCTTATCATCTATGAAAGAACGGTCGCTTTCCTTTTTCGCGTGACACGCTCTCTTCTGTAATCGACTTCCTCTCGCTCGGCCCTCTCTCCTCTCTCCTCTCGCTCTTCCGCGAATTTTCTCCGCTCCGTTGTGGTTATCTTTTCTCGATGTTTCCTCGGTGTAACAGGCCTTGTAAGTTGAAAATTCGAAACTTGAGGAACGTCGATGGCCGCCGCCATCGATCCGAGTTCCGCGATTGCCCGCGGCGTCAACAACGCGCTCGGACTGTACAATTTGTTCAAATCAGAAAGTTTCGATATTCCTGATGGAGTTTTCGATGCAGCAGGTCGCAGCGTGCTTGGTTAAACGGTTCGATGATTTTCAGCAATTTCCCTTCCGGGAAGATTTTTGTCGATGTTTTTCAAGGAAACGTACTTACGTTTGGATGCGTTTGATTGTGGTTGTAACAAGGGAAGAATTATTGCTGCTTTTTATCGTGAGGTTAATTTGGAAAATGTAAGTGGAGGTAGAGTAATTTGGTGAGCGATAAATAAATCGGAGAGAGATAGAGGGAGAAGGTCAGGGGTCAATTTTTGAAGGACGGGGTGTGAGTGTTTTTATTTGTATTTATAGCAAAAGAGGGGTTATTGCAACTTTTTATTACGTTGTAAAAATGGAAAATGGAGAGAGAAAAGGATAGAGGTGGTATGTCAGGGATAAATACTATACTTTGTTTGGTATAGTGAGAATTATAGATGGAATTATTATGTTGTTATCATTCTTAATTTCGTAAATAATTTCCAATGAGTTTCTTTGATTTGTTTTATGCTTTTAGGAATTTTTAGTACTTCTTGTTCTTGGTATTTTTGCAGTTTGTGATGTATCGATATTTATTGTCGCTGAGAAAAATTTATCGTTTTACTTTCCTTTTTTTCTGATTCCTGAATTCTTCGTAATTTCTTTTTCTCTAATTTTCTCATCTATTAGTATATCTCGTACTTAGTATTAAAATGGCAATAATGAAGTTTTAACTATAATAGTTAACTTAACTTAACTATTATATTTATAGTACTATTATAATTACCTACGAGGGTAAAAACATATCTTTTATTCTTAAATACACCAACGCAAAAGTTAAGCTTATTTTTCAGTTTAAATACACTTCTTTAGAGTTATACTGGAAAATATATTTATTCGTGCGATTTATATCAATATTTGGTATTCATGCATATATTTGTATACTAGTCAAATATTAGTCAATATATATATATATGTTACAATTAAAACTTGAAATGCAAGCGGGGCACAATCTACTGGGTCAATATTAGCTTCAACAAATCTCTTTCGTCAATACTAGTTTTGTCTAGTGTTTGGTTAGCATCCCGGAATTAACTACACTGTTAGTTTAAATAATCTAATATATTTGATTATTTATGGAATTATCCTGTCGATAGTGAAATTAACGAGGAGCTTTTGATAATACTAATATCGGCTAGCGTGGTTGCATAATGATGAATTTTATGATCTGACGATTATATACAGGGTGTCCTGGTGTTTTACGAGTAAATTTCACTAGTATGTTCCATAATTAAAAATAGAATAGAAATTTTAATCGACGTGTCCATGAATATTTTATCAAAAATTCAGAATAAAAATATGAAATGTAAAACTGGTGTATAATCTTTTTCAGTTATAAATTTCTGTTCAATTAGAAACATTTAATTTAGATATATTCACCCGAAATGAAGTAATAGAATTATCGACCTGAAGTCTGTAACTGGATATAACCAATTTAACAGAGTTGTGTTTCAATTACAAAGTTAATTTAAAATTTAATAATACGAAATATAATATTAATTAAAGTGGTGCGATGAAAATAAATAGGTATATAGGATAACGTTTCTATCTCGACGAGAGATAACATTCATTTTCCCAAAAACAACTTGTTTTCAGTAACTGCAGAAATGAAAATAAAAAATCACTTTAATTGGTTTGATAGTTTAGATAATTGTAATAGCGTTTAACACAAATTTTATGATTTTAATATTCATTGGAACGGTGTGTTAAATTTGTATACTTCATTATTGTATCGTTAATTAAAATAAAAAATTAAATGAATGTGGAACCAGTTAGTTCAATTACTTTGGTAGCTTTAATATTGATTATGAGAAATAATTAATCTAAGAAATTAGATAAAATTCAACCGTACTACTAATATCAAATTGATATTTTTATCGGCAGCCATTTTGAAACATAAACTTGCACTAGTACAGCATTTTACTCCGTGTTTCACATTTTTCTGCAAACTTCTTAATAAATCATTCATAAACTTTCTGTTATATAGCATTCTATTCTTTCTTTTACCTAGAAAGTTCTTATGCGAAACTTTTGAGCACCCTATATATACACAGTATTAACTAGAGAAAGATTTCTTGAAACGTCGAAACCTCGTAATCCTCGTAATCCTCAGGAACAGTTTAGAATTCATAGTTTCGAGAATTCGAAATTTTCGAAATCTAATTTAAAAAGATATAAAATCGCTAAATAATGAAAAATCTTGAGAAAATTCTTGAAATAAAATATTCTTTCTAGAAAACAACATCATCTCGTCTAATTTTGAAAATTTCAAGGCTTTCGATATCTCCTAGATACTCGATTTTGAAAACTTAGATATCCAAGAATTTAAAAATTATTTTCTAGCTAAAATCATTCTTCCAAGGTTCAAACATAATCATTTATCATAATTCGATTTCTACGACATCAGATAATAAAACACAAAAATTATCCGATGCAAGAATTAATTAAATGCTTTACTCGAGCATTGGATTTTTTTCTTCGTCGTTATCAGCTTCTTATCTCTGACAATTCTAATTTGTGCAATTACATTTTATTCCGAGTAAATTAATTACAGTCGATGCATACAGAGGCCAGTCATGAATAATAAACGATAGGATAGAGTGCATGCACACTTCTGTGCAATGTGTGGATATAATATGTGCGTGAGATGTATTTCTCGGCAAAAAGCATCGCGTGTTGGTATCAGTTGTAAGTGAAAGTATAATCCTTATTTATATTATTTCAATCACGCATGAACCTTTCAATTGCAGCAATACGTTTTTATTAAATTTCAGTGAAACAAGATTTTTCACGTGCATTAATAATATGTCCTTTTAATCAACATCGTATGCACAGTCAGAGACAAAAGTAAGTGGACAGACGATGAAAAAGGATATCAATGTAATTTAATCAATGTAGCATCGCAATTATGTATTTAAGCTTTATTCCAATAATTCCTCAATTTGTTTTTATTAAATTTCAATGAAACAAAAGGTTTTTCACGTATATCAATAATTCGTATGTTCTTTTAATCATCATCGCATATACAGTTAGGAACAAAAGTAAGTGGAAGTATAGTATATATAGCAATAATAATATATAAAGCTTCTATCTATTTACATTTATTTATTTTTCCTTTATGCTACTTAACTTACTTTGTTTCATCGAAATTAAATAAAAAAGGACGAGTAATTACTGAAATAAAGCTTAAATGCGTAATTACTATGTTATATATATAAATTTATATATATAAATTTCATTGATATCTTTTTCCATCGTCAGTCCACTTACATCCATCCCTAACTGCACATACACCGTTTATTTTTGTAATACTATTTTATTTGATAAAACACAGAAGATAAAATTTCTCATAGGAATAGATTTCAAACGCGTTACTCTAGATTATTATATATAAAAAAATTATATAGAAAAATTTCTGTACAACACGATTTCCTATGACTCGACCTTCTACAAATCGACGCGCGTTAATATCATACTAACAACGCGTTATGCGAGACTCTACAGTGTCATTAATCGGAGGAAATCCGATATATCGTAATATTTTCGATGCACGTTTCCCCTTTTCGGAGAGTTGGAACAATGATTCCATTCATGATAGATTTCCCCTCAGCCACGTTCACGCACCTAGCCATCCTCGTCATAGACACGGACAGAGGACGGGGTTCAAACGAACGATCGCTAGATGCATAGATGTTTCTGCTCGCAGCGACAGTAATTGCGATTTCACGAGCTTCCTCCATGCGCCATGAACGCGCTTTCTATTTCAATTTTATATTCTGTGTGCATTGTTCCAAGAGGGCAGGCTTGCAGCGCTCGCTGGTTCGGCGTCGTGGAAACTGCATAACCGTGCTTGCATCTCGCGCGCGCTCGAATTGCGCGAATCACTGGAATTACTGGAATCGCACGAATCTAATGCGCGAGACCGCGGCAGAATCGGGCCTGGATCTATCGGGCCACGGATAAATTTCGATCGATCCATAGGCGTTCTGCGCCAGTGTGCTGCAACGCTTCGATAGCTGATTTATGCGAACTTTATGTCTCTGATATCGAACTTCCGAGGATTTTTCCGTCGGTCGAAGATCACCCGGGGCTGCTTTTCTTGGGATTTCTCAAGCGACTGATTTACGGATACGGTTGCGCTTTTTGGGGGCCAGGTTTGCTGCTCCTGCGTCGCTATCCGTGATCTTCGCCTTTGATTTTTACGGCTTGACAATTCTTTTATTATTTGATAATTAGGTACTTGGTAATTGGGTAATTCAATAATGCGATCTTGCGGGAAATTTTTTTATTTAATAATTGAGGAATTTGGGAATTTGATAATTTAGTAATTTGGTAATGTAATAATTTGGTAATGTGATAATTTGATAATTTAGTAATTTGATAGTTTAATAATTTGGTAATCTAATGATTCGATAATATGATGATATAGTAATTTGATAGTTTGATAATTTGGTAATTTAATAATTCGATAATCTGATAATTTAGTAATTTGATGTTTTGATAATTTGGTAATCTTGTAATTTGATAATTTTGTAATTTGGTAGTTTGATAATTTGATAATTTGGCAATTTCATAATTTGGTAGTGTAGTAATTTGGTAATTTGAATACCAATTTCTACAGAAGGCAATAAAAAATGTATATTCTCGGATGATGAAGCGATAGGAGGTTTAAACAGTATCATAATACCTTTATTACGTCGTCGCAATTAAATCTCTTCTCTTCGTTTATAAATGTCCCTATTTTATCCACTGTCGACATCAAGCAGCGTTTTATTATTTATTTCAAAGGAGCTACTTTTTGTTCGGAGTAAATTTAATTTCTAGACTAAATAGGAATAATTCCTGGTCTAAAAAAGTACTCGGGTCAAGTACTTGAAGTGGGTATAGTTCATATTAATCTGAAAGTTAAACTGCGAGAGTTTACTTTAGACTCGTACATGACCGTGGACGAAATTTAGGGATTATGCGGACAAATGCTACAAAACGTACAGTTAAGTTGAAAACTTCTTCGTATTTACTGAACGTTATTACTGCCCCCTCGTATTTAGAAATCTCGCGTTTAACTATTTTACGCGATAAAATTCGATATCCCGTCCTGGTTTTCTTCTGAAATATTTTATTCTACATTCGCATAAAACGTTTGAAATATTAAACAAAGTATTTTATAATTCGTATTATCGTCCGACGTTTCATTTAATAACCATATTATAAATTCCTTATCAGATATTTAAGTTAATATTCGCGTCGTAAATCGAAATCTGTCAATAGATATTTAATAATTTTATTTAACCACGTTCAATATTTATTATAAAGTTGCAATATTTATAAATGTAGTTTCCTATAGATCGTTTCATTTAACAGTCGTATTCCAAATTTAAAATATCAATAGAAAATTTAGGACACTCTTTTAGAATCGTTTTCTGTCATTTAACATTTGTTTTCTAAATTTTAAATATCAATAAAAATATATTATAAAAATATATACATATATAATATATAAATATACATGATATAAAACACCTATTACCCTCGTAATAAATTTTACAGTAGTATGACCGATCTGTAGTAGAAACCTGAGTATGATATAAATACGTTTTGGATGACAATTGAAATAGTATAATAAAAATTAAAGAGCACACACAATTACGATTATATTCGAATAAAAATCAGCATTAATTTTAGCAGAATCAACTTGCAAAGACACGAAGCCAGAAACAATTTATAATCCCCTTGATAGTTCCAGTGTTAAAATATCCAAGAGACCAAGTTTACACTTCGATTAAACCACGAAGAACCCTGTTCCGCGACACGCTCGTGAACGAAATGTTGGAATAATCGCGTGAATTAGTCCTCTGTTACACATCTTCTACGTGGCGCACATCGACAACGTCGTTTCTCCAAATTTAATCTCATTCGCTCACGCCCCGAAGCGCGATTATCCGCGTTAGGGGGACCGATTAATCTTAATTCGATAATTCACTTGTTTCGTGGCGGATAGAGAGGTAATGGCGGCAGGAACGTGGGGCAGTAAGTAATTTAGCGATCGCCGGGGATCGCCGTGTGCCATCATCGAGCAGGAAAATGCAAATTGTCTTTGGAGGACGGATCGTTGAATCCTCTCGAGATCTGCCGTGGCACGGCCGATCTTCCGGCGAAAATACCTGGCCGACCGCGAGCGATTTTCATCCAGACACTCTCAATCTTCATCGTAACACTTAGGAGCCGCCGCGTTAAATGAATTCTCCGCGTTGCTGGATGCATACGGAAAACCGAGTTCCGTGCTAAGTCACGTCTCCCGTCGGGGTAGTTTTCCTATCGATGGCCCGATGTCGCGCCATTTTAAATGCCGTCCTCGTTCCCGCGCGGCTCTATTGGCTTAATAGAATGTGCTATCGGTGTAACGAATAGAAATTCCTCCGCACGGTTTAATCTGCTCGTAAATACGCGAGACCCCGGTTCGTTCCAAGTCTCGGGTTCTTACAGGCAACTGGGGTGAATATCTTTTCCCGAGTGTCGAAATTTAGGCCTCGAGAGTGACGTCCCCGTGCTGTACGCAGTATCGATTAAATTATACGATTTTTCTTAGTAATTCTCAGAATTAAAGTCTAAGTTAAAGTCTCTATTTTTTTCAATTTTATTCTTAGGTGCTATTTTAATAGTCGCACTGGTAGACTTAAGACCGAGTTTTTGAACTCTTGAAGCTTTTCAAAATTTATTTAGTAAATAAATAAAAAATATCGACTTTTGTATCCACATTTGGAGAATATTCTAAGAACAATAATCGTTTGGCAATATTTTTATCATCATACTAATCGTAATATCTAAATATTGGTGGCTAATTTCGGAAATTAATTTGGAAAATATGTAAAGACTATTAGATACGTTTATTTAGGGTTAGGAAGCTTATTTGTAACTTGTTTTTTTTTTTTATAGAATCTTTGGATTGATATTGCAGTTCAGTCGAACTTAATTTTTTTATTCTTCCACGTGAAAATTTGTAATATTTTGAAATAGAATATACTTACCATAGAACATTTCCATAGTTATAATTAGCTAATGAATTTACTTCTTTAAACAATCGAATGCCAAGACAGGTACCAATAATTATCAATTAAAATTATAAACCAATAGATTCTACCATTTTGGACCTCGAATAAACAACGTTCTATCTCTTCCTCCTCCCTAAAAATCAAGAAACCAGCACGCAAAAATTACCCTACCCTTCGAACATCTACCCTTCGCTCTCTCCCCAGGAAAAATGTCTGGAAAGCCAGGAGACGAAAGGAACCTCGTCGCGTGGCTCTGAATAATCGAAGGAAACACTCTACATAAAGGACATTTTGTTAAACACCGGCATACATAAATTCACGGCTCTCCCAATAATAATGGGCGAAAGTTTCGGCACGAACTCGAGAAGAAAAGTTGCAATACCGTGGAGGGCGTCGGTTAACCGCCGCTTCCCGTGCCAGCCAACTTCTACGCGCCGCCATTTTTCGATCTCTGCCAACTTTCATATTATTCGCGCCTACGTCGTACATAAATTCAAACACCCCGCATGCATATATGTATATATGCCCGGGCTGGCTAGAGTGGGTGTTATTAATTCGCCTCGTACATCACGCGTTTCTAGGATTGCTTTGGCCGGCCGAGTTACCGGTAGCTTACGAGTTAAGTGCTGCCGGCTAACTGATTACGAACTTCCAGCCACGGGATGGTTTAAAAATGATAACCACGATGGCGGACTCGATTCCGGGACCCAAGAACAGGAGATAAGGACGTGGATTGCTGGTTCGTTTCAACGTACATCGCGATAATAGGAACGACGACGTTGTTCGATAGAGAAATATCCGAAGAGAGGGATTATTCTAGGCTGTGCTTTGTTTATTTTTCGAGAAGCAGATTTGTGAAGATTTTTCTGGTGTAAATCCGAAGCCAAGGATTAATCTGGATTGCGTGAGATTTTTTTCCTGGTGTAGGAGAAGTGGACTTGTAAAATTTATCTGGTGCACTTTGGTTTGGTAAATATTGATTTTTGGATTGCGGTTAGTGCTTCTCTTGGAATGGAGATTTTTTGAGGAAAAAGATTGGTGTAAGTAAATGTTTGCTTTGAAGCGACGGAGGTATATGTTTTTGTGGGAGAGATAGTGATATTGAATTTTGGTTGAGTTATTATTGGTAAATGTTTGTTTTGGAATGGAAGAGATGGTTTTGTAAAATTTGTCCGATCTACTTACTTTGGTTTGGTAAATATTAGGTTAGTGCTTGCTTTAACATAGGAGATTTTTTTGGAAAAAAAGATTGATGTAGGTAAATGTTTGCTTTAAAGCGAGGGTGATCTAATCTTTTTAAGAGAGAAAGTGATATTGAATTTTAGCTAGGTTTTTATTGGTAAATTTTTATTTTGAAATGAAAGAGATACATTTTTTTCTGGAGGAAAGCGTGATATTGTCTTTTGGTTAGATTATTATTGTTAAATATTTATATTGAAATTTTCTAGAATAGAACGTGTGACAAGTAAAAAGAAAAATTATTTCCCTTTCGTATATTTGAATATATTTATGTAAAAAAATATGCGTATAAGAATATTTAACAGTAGATAAATTTAAATATTTTTTAATAAACGAATGAATTAAGCGTATACCATGAGAAATAAAACTCGCGTGTTTAAATATTAATTTGTTTTCAGTAGCGAAGAAAACGGTCGACAGCGTATAATTCTACATTAACATTTTGTATAATTATTAATTTTAATTTCAGTTTGAATATGTTCTCGGATATATTATAAAATAAATCGCGAAACCAAATATTGTTAAAGGCATGATAATAAGATATATACTCTTTCATGTCGTTTATGAAAACACTTTAATAGATTCAGCATGGACCAGTGCATTTATTCGCTAATTTGCACGAATGACGGGATTAAACTATTAATCTGCTGAATGATACGCGATCGTTTGATAAATTATTCCTAGATGCGATCAAATCCCGTCGAATTAGAATCGCTTGACTGGTGTTTTTCAATTGTTACTTTTTCATCCGATTTTCAAAGTTCGATAGTTAGAAAAACGGCTGAAATAAAATCAATATTTACGGACTCGTACTGCGTTGAATCTGTGTTGAAACCATGAATAAATATTCTCTACCCTTCGAATCGTCAATATGAAGTAAAACTTCGTGTAAAAGTGTTTGCCTATATTCCATTCATTTTTACACCACGATTCTATTTCTTTTATGCCACTTTTTCGCCGCAATTTTCGTATATACAAATTTCAATATCGAATAGAAAAATTTTAATTACTTACAATCGTAAATGTTTATAATTTATCATCATTTTCGAAACAATGTTCGATTGTTCAATGTTCAATGTTCCATTACAATAATTTCCAAAATCTCTTCACGAGCCATGAAAAAGCGACTAATCTCAAAATTATTATCCGAAGCATTTCCATAAACATTAATTTTCCTTGCTTGAATTAAATTAACCCATTGACTATCAGGAAAATTAGACCTTGATTTCTAAGATTTTCTTTTAAACGAATTTCACAAAATCCAATAATATTTAATTTCAGATATAATGCTAAAATGGAATTTACCTTTCCTCATAATACCTAACTCAAACGGCTGTAAACTTATTCCGTGACTAATTAAAATCTACCACGAGATATCTCGCAGCTGGCAATCAATAGGTTAAATAACGCAAAATCCAGATTTCCAAAAACTTCGTTCCAATTAAAAAATCTGCCTGTCATAGGACAATCATCAAACAATCACGAAACCAATAATCTCCATCAGAACTAAATTATCACACTCGTCAGATTCTTTTCCCGCGAATTGCATGTGCATAATGTTTTCACAAACTTGCAATAGGATATTCGCGAGCAAACGAGTGTTTTTCTCGTCTGCATTCGGTTGTCTGATGTCAGCTTTAATTCCAGCGGAAGGGAAAAGTGAAAGCCCGTGTCGGTATTGGACCCGACCTGTTTATTAGCCCATTTATGGTAGACGCGGAGTCGGGGCCATAAAGCTGAAAGAAACACGCCTGGTTATTGCGTTCCGTGGTGGTGCGTGGAGCTCTGAAACAAACGCTGAGAAATTTATGCATTCACTTAACCGTGGCTGCCGGTCTCCGCGAGCATTTGGGGGCTGCAGCCTCTTCTTCTTCAGGTGGGGTGAGGTCGACATCGCTTGCAGAGCTTCGCGAATGCCACCAACGGAATGGACTGCCGGGTATCGCGTCTAAACGAAAAGTAATTCCAGTCGTAAGACTCGGTCGAGTGGTCCCGGAAGTCGATCGCCGGTGTCTGCCGCGTCCCGCGCCATTTCCGCGTTCGCAAGATGGCGCAACGTTAGCGTCATACGTCGAACAATCGATGGACGATTAGTCGAAGAATGTTGCCAAATGACCCGTAGCTGGCCCACGATCAGAGCAAGGTATTCCACTTCAATTTTCACCTGTAGAGAGAGAGACGAGTGACGGTGTTCTGGAGATTTTTCGAATTATTTTATGAGTGTTTGCAATTCCTCTTTTATCTCGAAATAAGAGTTTGGATTGTAAAGAATTTATGTTCGGAGGGTAGAGGAATAATTCTTGGTTTATTTTTGTTGATAACTGAAGAGTTCTTTGGAAAAGAATGTTCCTTGAAAGGAGCCTTTTATCGTGTCCTTTGTGATGTATTTTGTTACTATAGAAAATAAAGTTTTTCAATGTCGTGTTTTCAATTTTTTTCTAGCGACGGTATTACAGAGATTTTTCCAATTATCTTGTAGGTATTTGTAATTTCTTTTTTGTCTCGAAACTAGAGATTGGATTCTATAAAAATTGTTGGACGATGTAAGGTATTTATTTTTGGAGGGTAGAGGGACAATTGTTGGATTATTTTTCTTAATAACTGACTTGTTAGTATCTCTTTGATAATAGACATTCGTTGAATGGAAACATTTATTGAATGCTTATATTTCATTGTAGGGATTTTATCAAAGGAAAAAGAATTTTCGACATCTATTATCTTCAAATTTTCCTTAAATTTCAAATTAAAACTAAAATCTCAATTTTAAAAAAGTCCGATATTTCTCAAAATACAAGTTTTACTACCAGCACTGGCAAACTAACAAAAACAACTTGTTCCACACTCTTCTTATTAAAAACGAATTTTTCAAAACCCCGAGATCTCTAAAACTTTATGTATCAAAGAAAATATGAGTATAACTAAATAAAGAGTATCAATCCTTTTATTCATCAGTAAATAATACTAATCATTCTCCGATACTTGCATCGGAAGCACCTCATCGCTCTGATCCCCGCCCTGTAAACTGAAATGAAATTTAAACCAATTTCCAATCGCACGATTTCCTTCCTTCATCATCGCGCGCCTCTCCTCGGTGGTACAAACAAAACAAAAAGCAAAAACCATCCAATACAACCCCTACAGTAGATCCACATGGATCTGAGAGCACGGTAGAATCTCTACTCGGAAGAGCAAGGTCGTCTCGCAGTACGTCGCGTGTCAAATGGACTATTCGATCATGCGTACTCCTCGCGGCCGTTCGAAATAGTTATTCCGGCGTGTAGGTTAAGGGGAAATCGATTCGAAGCGGTACATATCGGTTTAAACGTTGTCAATGACGATCGCACACGCGCGCTATCCATTGTGGTAACGTTATTACTGGCGTACGTGCGCCGTAGTTGTCGGCATAGGGGGCAGCACGGGGCGCAAACAAATTAAAGGGGAGACGTCATTACGCTATTAGCGATCGCGTACGGGTCTTTCACGCGATGTTTACGGCATCGTGCCGGCGTTACCTAACTGGCCCGAGGAATTAGGAGGGTTGAAGGAGCGCCTGGAAGGTCGAGACACCGTAAAGGAGGAAACGCGAAAAGATCCGCTTCCAGATGCCGGCCGCCCACCACCATCGCTGTGGATCGATGTGTACATCGAGTTTTTTCGCGTCGGTGTGTATAACGAGAGGATGTGCAGGAATAGGAACTCTGGTCTTGCAGCTAACCCAGCGCGCGTGTAACTAATTGCGTTTGGATTCCGGCCACGAACGGCCGTGGTTTCCGGGGTCCGACTGCTAGGCTCCGGTTCCACGAATCGGGGTATCAGTTAATTATCCGGCCTCGACGTAACTGCAAAATCTATAAGCGGCATTTACTCATGGTTTTTGCCGGCTGGGCTCGAGCCGCCAGGGGATTACGAGGTAACGGTGCACATTATTGCACGTTTCGTTTCGGAAATAGAAAATCTTGATCCTAGTCGCGGAGGTAGCGGTTAATGGTATTTGCCGGGAAGAGAGATGAGCGAGGAGCAGCGTGCAACACGTAGTTCAGATTACTTCGACCAGTTGGATAAGCAACGAGAAGGGAGATAGACAGTACGTATGTTTGCATTGCTGAAATAGTTACGTGAAACGGCATAGTAAATTCCACTGTTTCAAAGTATGCAAACTTGTGTTTACGGTTGTTCGCTTCCGGAATTCCTGATAGTGATGTTCAGATGGCATCAACGCTTTTTCCGCCGCTCTCCCCCGCCGCTTTAGAACCAGATGTTTCGACCAACGTTTATGCTCCACGAGTTCGCTGTTTTAAACGGAATTTTATGCGAATAGGTATTAGTGCGCGATCGAGGAAGAAGATTGGCGTTTAGAGACTGTTTCTGCGTTTGGACCAGGTGTCTCGAGTCGTTGTCAGTCGTTCTTTTCGGGAATATCGATGGTAAATAAGTTAAAATAGTACCGGTGAATTGGTGTTGATATTTGCGAACTTTGTTGGGCAATATTTCGTATTATTTTCAGCGGGTATTATATCTCTGTTAAAAAGTTAGTTGCTTTTATTATGCCAAGTGAAGTGTTTTTGGAAACAGAATCGATAAGTAATTGTAAATAATTAATATTCTGCGATACATATTTACCAAATCCATCTGTTTAATTGCAATCATTTAAATGAAATTTAAAATAAATTATGAACGTTCGCTAACACGTTCGCTAAAAATATCTTCCTAATTGAAAATTTTTTCAGAAGGCCTTTATGCTTCAAACAAGAACTTGCAATTTCCTGCAAGACAAGAAGCAAGTAATTACAAAGTATAAATTCTTCCTCTCCAAAAATGTCGTAAAAGTAGATTAAAATATTCCAACTGCTCGTAAGAACAGGGGCTAGCTCTCAAGCCAGGCTATCGAAATTTTTATCGCGAGTCTAAATTCAGAAAACATCGTAGCTTCCATTCCCAGCTCGCGAATTTCTCTATCTGCTGCAGCTAGAAAGTGAAATTTCATGCGATTTCTGGAATTTCACGCAGCGAGAATCCCCAACGATTCGTTACTGCTCCGAATGGTGGAAGGAGGAGATTCCCGGTTAGAGGAAAATAATTTCTTCCTCGAGCAGTCGTGCTGTTGGGAAAAAATCAAAGCATCAAACGCGTCTGCCTTTCTCTCTCGGAGAAGTCTCTGCCGGATTCCAGGGACGTTTCATCTGGCAATTGTGCTGCGCGAGTCTAACAAACGTTCGCGTGTCCAAACACTTTGAAATTTCTCGAGACGAGAGCCCACCAGGGTTGATAGGAGACGGATGAGCCTAGCATTGCGCTAGGGCTACGAAAAAGAGCTCCTCGAGATGCATTTAAGCATCGTGCCTGCTTTAAGGCGTCTGCCACGGAGACAAGGGTGCTCTCCTCTCTCTCTCTCTCTCTCTTTCTTTCTCTGTTACCCAGCTTCGTCTGTTCTTGCACGTAAACTCCTATGCGTAGACTTACTGTCACCACCTAGCCAACGTTTTGCGCAAGACGCAAGTTTGCAGAATGCGAGGCCCCTGGCAGCCGCCCTCGGTGACATTTATGGTACAACCTGGTGACAAATGAAACGTCACTGATAAGGGACGCTCGGCAAATTAATGCGTCGCTCCTGGTGGAGTAATAACGACCGCTCTACTGGGTGTCGACGATGAACCAGATGCCAGAGACCCTCTAGTTCGCCAGCCACTCTGTTAATCTGTTGATGAATATTAATCGATTATCGCTGATAAGCCGCGTTTTCCGATCGTTCCTCGCGAGAGTTTCGGTACCAGGGAAATTAGAGATTGGGGAATGTCGTGAGAAGGGTAGGGGTGGTTTAGATGCAGAATCTTCTGCTGCTTTGGGTACATTCAATACCTGGTTGTTTGCCGGGTTCTCTCGAGTAGTTAGAGAAGTAAAATGTAGGAAGAAGTGGCTTTAAATGTGATATCGAAGATTGGTATTTGAAGTATCCATTGTGTGTGTCTCTCAGCCGAGTGGGTATAAATTAAGGATTGTTTCTCGCAGAGGTTCTCAACCTTCTTTAGCTTATGATCCTCATTCTTCAAAAGATTTTCATTGTTTCTTTCTTATTTATATAAATTAATTTACAAATACTTTGTGTAAACAATTTTCTGTACTCTAAAAGAAATATAATCTAATATATATAATATAATATAATATAATATAATCTAAAGCTCGTTTGGCTTTTATTGAGAAATTTTGATTTGGAATAGGTAGGAAAATTGTTTGTGTAATTTTATTTTGTTTATTTTACTTCTATCGTATTTGCGCATCGTTATGTCTATCGCGAAATAAATTTAAACTAAAATATTCTTCCATTATATTGTCGGTATCTTCCTTTTAATAACAGTTATGGGAAATTTGCAGTACATAATGTCGTTGCAGTGTAAACAGCACGTTTTCTGAGTGATCGAACGTGACTCGAAATCAAGATGCAGGCAAATATGCGTTTCCGTTAATGTATTCGCAATAACATTTATGCAATTTACATGCAGAATTTAACGTTTATCTGCAACAGCATGTCTGTTACAATTGTTCATAAACAGAGCCCTATCTTGCCTGTTATTATCAATGAAAACGAATCAATTTTACAACACACGCGATGTAAATATACACGTGTATTTTTAAATGAGATTTATGTGACACAAACCGAGGAGATTGATTTACTTTTAAATATTGAAATATTAACTTCGTGATATTACAAATTTGCTCAATCGATACGTCCTTTTTGAGTCATACGTGTTGAAGAAATTTTTAACACAGATATTGCATATTTCAATACGTTCATATATAGAATAAATGTACTTAAAATTGCAATCTTTTACTTACATTCTCGTAACAAAAATAATAATTACATTGTAAGGTATTAAAATATAGCATACCACAATTATGCTATAATAATGAAATATAAAATAATAATTATATTATACGATGATAATAATAACAAATGTATTAAGGGATTTAAAATTGTATTATTTACTAAAAACGGAGATGTCTCATCATTTCCTGTAATTCGAAATGGCTATGTATGAACACTGTTAAAATCCATAAATTATCGACAATTTATAAAATCAATTATAAAATCGTCTGGCAATAAATTAAAATTATTTATTGAAAGTCTGCCATTCGCCGTTATATTAGAATGAAATATTTGATCCACGTTGAATAGCACTATTTAAAGCTGATCATTTCATGGTGTACCATCGTGTACCATGCATTAATGCGATGTTTGCGATATCTTCTGGTATCGAAACCCGAGGAAAAATTCACGTTAAAACGAAACCCCAGGGAAGTCAGTGACGTTACTATTATACCTCACATTTACATTTCCTAGACGTGATTCCACGCGTTACACAATTATTATGTGCTGACCTTAGATAACCGAGGGTTTAAGGTTAACTGGAAGGCTAAGCGAAGGTCCATGGAAGGCAGCGAATAGAATACTCCACGGTAACCATAACTTAATTCCCAACGCCTAAGCTGCTGTTTATCGCTGTTCCTCATCAAAAAATTAATAAGACGATTTATTGCTCACGCTCTGCCAAAATGCACGCGAATCGATTCCCATACGATCGATCTATGTTAGCCTCAAGCTTAGATCTATTAGCCATAATGCATCAGAGAGAGAAAGATTTATTTGCAGTCACTCTAGAATACTACTATAAATTATCTCGCTACGTTCCTGAACCACCACAATTTGTACAAGGTACATCATCTAATTGAGCCTCTGCTTTGCTGAAGAATTTCACCTGTTCAGTGATTTAAGATGATTTTATCAAAACCCATGAAAAGAATTCCAATCGCTCAGTTTTATGATTTATTTTTATATATTATATTAGTAAAAGTTTATAAAAGTATCTAGTACTATATTAAAAGTTAGTGTATTATATTAAAGTAGTGTATATTATATATAAAACTCAGTAGTTCCACGTGGTTTTACTGAAGTTTCAACAAAGTATTAACGTAATCTAATGGTTCTAACTAATCCATAGTAATTGACTGACCACAAAAGACTTCGAATTTTTTAAATTGAACCTCTGTTTTGGCAATAATTTCACCTGTTCAGTGACTTAAGACGATTTTAGCAGAACCCATGTAAAGGATCGAAATCGCTCAGTATTATAATTTATTTTTTTATGATACTATATTAAAAGCTCTATTAAAGTAGTATACATTTAATTTCACATGGTTTTACTAAAGTTTCAACAAAATATTGACATAATCTAGTGATTCTAACTGACCCATAGTAATTGATCTATAACAAAAGGTTTCGCACTTTCAAAATTCATTATAAAATATAATCTTTGAGAATTGTTTGATGTTTTTTATTGGATTATATAAAACAGTCCAATCACACGGTAGACAAGTCATTCAGATATACTCTACTCCTCAGCCAGAAAGAAAAGTTGCTGCACTTAGGCTCGCGAGACTACACAGAGACCTCAGTCTTAGGAAGATCGATTTGCGGATGTTTAGTCCAACTTCCGCGAAAGTTGCCGCATTCTGGTTGTGACATCTTGAGGTAACTTCAATGTCCTCTTCACCTTCCCAGAGTTTGACACTGTCACGCAACTTTTACCGAGAGGAGGGATCTACCCAAAAGACTGCACGATATACTTTATTCTGGGTTTCCAGTTGTGGATTTCCTGTCGGATCACTGTATAGAAATTGAACTGTACCTTGAGACTCAGCTGTGTCTGCGATAAATAAACGTATCGCGTGTCTTTGGTGTGAAACAACGAATAACAAGTTAGAAACGAGGTCTGTTCCTGATAACATTAGCCTGACTAGTGATTTTCGAAAAATGCACTTGATTTTGGTTATCAGAGTACCATGTTAGCATTACCAATATATTTTGTATTATTTAGATCTTAGTTAGCTGAGTGCCATGTTAGTATTACCAATATTTAAATAGACACTCTATTAGACCCCAGAGTGTTAGAAGTCAAGTGTTCGCACACTGAAGGAATGCAAACGTAATTAAGCATAGTGTACTAGACTTAGCTTCTCTAATGCAATCGTAAAAGTAGATCGCGCGTGTTTTCATCGCTGTTAAAGAGTATCGCGTCTCTAAGTAGAATTATATCGCATGGTGTAACGAAGAAAGTGAACGGAACCCATCAAGACCGATCGGGATGGGCAATAAAACATTGGCGTAGACATAGAATCGGTCTAACTACTTAGTCGAAAATAAGAAGAGTATGGTTTTAATTTATTCTCTCGCTACGTCGGAAGTATAGGTTTCAAGGGCATGAAAGGTGAAATTAGGTGAAGCGATTGGAAGATCTCCTTAGCTGCTGAGTCATCTCGAGTGAGCAGACTTCTCAGTGAAATGGCAATTAAAATACCCTGGTGAAAATAAATAGGTACGTGTAATGAGCGTTTTATCTTGAGAGAAGGTAGATATAGATTTGAAAACAACTGCTTGAGGTTGCTTTGATTTCTGCGATCGTTATCGTGTTTCAATCGAGTCTTCAGAAGTATACTATAAGTATACTTAACGCTGGTACTCGATAATTATAATTGAAACACCGTGTGAAAATAAGTAGGTATACATAGAGAGAAATTAAAGCAACCTCTAGCAGTTGTTTCCAATAAATCTATTTCTATCTTTTCTGAAGATATAACGATCTATCTTCTACATTATATTATCGTTTTATTTTAATGGTGGTTAGTATTATTTTTGCATATCCGTATATTTTCAGTAACTGTAAAGCAACGAGCCTGAAATCAGCCACTTTGGTCAAGAGTCTAGATATTGTAACATCGAGGACGTTTATTAAATTTATATATTTTATCGCGCATTACTACCTCTAATTTTATAGATCCTTCGATAGATCGTAGAAAAGAGTAGTCGTATTTCAATTATCAGAGTATCCATTAAAGAGTCTCTGCTCGATTCTACCCACGAGTATCGCGAGGCTATTGATTCTTCTTCTCCTGTTTTATTATCGCGGTAGGAGTAGAGGAATATCCTATTAGAGTCGGCGAGCTTTTTTCTCGAAATCTGACAACTATAGTGATTTGTGTCGGCTTTTCCCACAAACTGACATACCGTTGGTCGGCATTATCGCGTGATTATACTACGAGGACGAGTGGTTATGATCGTCAAACGCGGCACTTTTAATGAAACGATGAACACGTGTTTCATGTTACTAAAATCAGCTGCATATCTTCTATTGGGTAGTGTTCGTAGATCTTCAAAAGAAGTATATAATAGTTCCTGGATGTATCTTATATGTGAATGGTACTTTGTATTTTGGATGCTGTTACTCTCGTGTATGATCACTAAGAGAATTGCAATTGATTACAAAGTGACGAATACAGTTGGTTGTCATACGATTCTTCATGGGATTTACATAATATTTTGCACTTTAGTATAACTTTGGATTCTCACTCACGATTGATGGAACAATTGCGATTAATCACAAAGTGACGAATATATTAGGTTTTCATACGATTCTTTATAGAGTTTACCCAATACTTTGGAATCTATTTTTTCTCTAATTTTGGACTCTTTTACTTTCATTCGTGATTCCTATGACAACATCACTATAATTGATGACAGAGTGACGATCATACTAGGATGACATTTAATATTTTAGACTCTATTAGAATTTTGGATTTTCTTTCTCTCATTCATGATTCTTAGAACAATTGCACCGCAATTGACTACCCAGATTCGTCATGAAGTTTACTTAGTACGTCATAAAATTACAGAGATTTCAGATTCGCATTTTCGCTGGTTATCGATACAAAAATTCAGAAACCAACGAGTTTCCCATCAAACTCCTTACCTCTGCTAATCCTGGACCTGTAGCAATACTCTCACTCACGACAGGTGCGAAGAGCGAGCTTTATTCTCTCGCGTCCTGATACTCGAACCACATTCGCTACTCGTTTAACGATAAAATCGTATCGTATTCGACGTATCGATCCCGGGATAGTTATGTGTGCAGGATAAGTTATTGAGTGGACGTCGCGGTTGATATAGAATGATCTCATGGCGGAATTCCGGAAGAACCTGATCGGCGGGGGTTTATATATCGTTTGGAATTCAACGCGGCGCGTTAGAGTAATTACTCGTGACGCTTATCGAATACCGAATTTTCGTCTCGGCAAAGAAATTCGAATTGCCGGTGAAATTGACCCATCGATTTGAAGGTAGACCGCGTGCGCGAAACCTATTTCAGCTAATAGCAGCGCAATCTGCGTGTACACCCGGATCGTTTACAATCCATTCCCCGACGAGCAGGACGTAGAAATTTTCATTTCTTTTTCCACCATCGATCCTCGCTTTTCTCGTTCACCTTCTTTTCTATCTTTTTCTATCTATCTGTTTACTTCTTTCTTTCTCTCTCACTCTCTCTCTCTCTTCTTTTCTCTGCTTTGCCATCTCTCTCTCTCTTTCTCTACTTTCCTATCTATCTTGTTGTCTTTCTCAGTTAGTTATTTATTTGTCTATCTATATATTTATTTGCCTCTCTCTTTCTATCTTTCTATTTAAGTTACCTATCTATGTATCTCTTTCTCCTTTTCTTTCTATCTGTATCTATTCCCGTTTATCTATCTACCTATCCATCTATTTATTTATTTGCCTTTATCTTTCTCTCTCTTTCTATCTATTTCCGAACCTATCTATCTATCTGTCTCTATCTTTCTTTCTTCCTACCTATCTATCTACCTATCTACCTATCTATCTATCTACCTTCTTTTTTTCCAAATGGAGGAGAAGAAATTCTTCATGGACACCTTCGCAGGTAGTGCCGAACTTTTGCCAGCTGAAACTCCTCGTTTAATCTATTTTTTACCCTAGAACCGCTGTCGGCGTTACTTCGGGGTAGTAATATCTTTGGATCATGCTATTGCCTTTCTTTGCTTCTCATTTTTTCCTTTCCTATCATGATTTCCAAATATTTAGTTAAATACTATTGATCTATGTTCCAGTCTTTAGCATAATACCCACGAAGTTATCGCAGTTTATTTTCGTCTCAAACTCCGTGTTAATCCTTCTCTCTTGCTTTGTTCAACTGTTACATTCAGAAATCGCAGTAAGTACAATACAATACAATACTGTAAGCTACTTTCCTGATCTCGCAAAGATATTCTTGGTAGCATCCATTTTCAGTAAGTATTTGCGACGTAATAATCCATAATACTATACCGTTTCTGGTCCCTCACGGTCTTATAATTTCATCTGTCTTGTTTTCTTATTTGCTCTGTCATCGATCTAGTATTTTCATTTCACTCCTTACTTATCATTAACTTATCGCTTATATAACTTAGCATTTATCATTAATTCCATAAGCGGATCCTCGCTATAAATAGCAGTGACACTGTCGAGCTAGTTTTATATACACTCACTTTCAGTGTCGCCATTGAAACACCGCTGGATCCAACTATTGCTACAAAATAGCCTAAAAGACAGCGGAGAAAAATATAACAAAATCCCACCGAGGACCAAGCTACTCAAACATTGTTCATAAAACAAAGCGAAGAGCAGAAAGAGTTAGACAAATCTAGAGAGAAAAAGTTCGAAGACTTGTAGAGGACGAATGAAGCTTATACGAGGACCAAGATTGTATGAGGGAATCCCGTTAAACAGACGGAAGGCTGTGACCACGTAGTAATGCTAAACAGAGAAGTGGAATCCAAGAATAAATTGGTCAAAGTGCCAGCACATAGGAAAGCAAAAGTGGCAGAGTTGCTTGACACGGAGAAACCGACGCCAGGGAAAATTGTATGCCTCGGGGATAGAACGCGCGTGTTTCATAGACGATGAGAGAGGAAATTACGAAGATTCGTACATCCGTGCTGGTAACGATAATAAGCAAAGGAGAGCCTAGCAATGCAGAAGCTAGACTAATCCATCGAGCTTTAAACAAATTGAAAGAGCAGGTATCCGAACAATGCTGTCCAAGAACTTTGCACTCGCGGATACACGTGAAGCAGCGCTGATGGAAGCTAGAAAAATGGCAGAATATATACTTCAGTAGTGACCAAATAGACATCGAGATATTTACCGATATATAGAGAAGCTATACTCGAGCCACGGGAACGAGAAGTACACAACGCCACGAGCGGACTACTAAGTGGAGAAGGAAGAAAGCGAGTACGAGAGGAGATAGTCGAAATAAAAGCTAAAAGACCCGGGATAAGCTACCCACACCTATTGAAGACTATGGAAGGGTCTCGACGTGAAGATCGAAAAACTGAAAGGAACTAAGAGGGAAGAAATAAAAATATTGCTAATAGAGAAAAAGGAAGCATGAACCTTTAACCAGCGATATAGGAGAGCCTGCAAGCACAGGCGGAGATAAAGAAAACACAAACAATACAAACAATAATAATCAATAATAACAAGAGATCAGGATGCTGTGGTAACAGAAATCTTATGTGATATGAAAGCAAATATAAGCACGTGAAGAGAGACTGCAAATACGAGAAATGAGTGACGTATACAAAAAGTACACAAATAGCTATAATTGTTTTAGTCGAACAAGTTGCAGATAATTAACGAAGAACAAAAAGATACAAGTAGGATTGATATTATGGAGAGTATTGGAAATGATCATATCTATTAAACGCTTCGAATGCCTGAGATATGGTCACTATAGCGAGAGTGTCATGACGCAGAGAAGAGCATGAAGGGTAAATGCTCGTATTGTAAAGGAGAAGGACGTGCTGTCACAGAGCGTGACAGCATGCTCTACTGCTATACGAATGGGAAATGGATGGACATCGCGTAAGTACGATGAGCTGCAAGTAGAGTAAAATGTGTTGTTTTGTTATAAAATATTACTCTAGATACAGAGACAGGATATATTAGAAAATATAAATAAGAATAATATATTAACCCATTCACTGCTAATTATTCTTCGTGATATCTCGTAGTGGATTCTAGTTTGAGTTAGAAATTATTAGAAAAATAAATGTCATTTTAACGCTATATCTGAAACTAAATATTAATAGATTCTTTGAAATTCCTTTAAAATAAAGTCTTTACACTTAAAGCAAAACGTTCGCAAAAATTTTCCTGGCAGCGAATGTTAGAATATGTAGTATGATCAGTTTGAATAGTGAATTTAATTTGAAGGGATATATAGAAAGCGATGCACGTGTCAAGGGGACAGTAAAGAAGAATTGTGGAAAGGCACGTGGACTATTGTGTCACGAATAGCGATTGCTATGTCAGTAATACAATACAATAAGGGAAGGTAAGAAGGATGGAAATATGAAAGCGAAGAAAGTCAACGAGAAAAGAAATGGCAACGAAAATCAAAAGTCGAACCATCTGCTTATTTGTCTACCTACAAATTTACCTTCCCACCTATTTATCTATCTGTCTGTCTATTCATTTAACTTTCTATCTATTTACTTATTTATCCAGCTTTCTGTCTATTTATCTATCTATCCAGCTTTCTGTCGATTTATCTATCTATTTGTTTGTCTTTCACTTTCTCTCTTCTCCTATTTGTCCATGGAGTTTTCTATCTGTTTCTATCTATTTATCCATCTACTTATCTATCTATTTATCCATCTAGCTTTCTGTCTATTTATCTATCTATTTATCCATCTAGCTTTGTGTCTATTTATTTGTCTTTTATCCATTTACTTTCTATCTATTTATTTATCTGTGTATACATATTTATTTTTCTACCTATCTATCTATTTATCCATCTATCTATCTATCTATCTGTCTATCTATCTATTTATTTACCTACCTATCTATCTATCCATTTGTTTGTCTTTCTCTTTTTCTCTTCTCCTATTTATCCATCTAGCTTTCTATCTATTTCTATCTATTTCTATCTATTTATCCATCTACCTATCTATCTATTTATCTATCTATCTATCTATCCATTTATCTATCTATTTATCCATCTATCTTTTATCAATTTATTTATCTATATACTTATTCATTTATCTACCTATTTATCTCTTTGTCTCTTTGTTTATCTCTCTCCTTCTCTCTTCCCCTGTTTATCTATTTATCTATCTATCGATCTATCTTTCTCTCTCTTTATATCTATCTAACTATTTCCGTCCCCTTCCACGCCTGCCTCTGTCTCCTTCCCTCGTTTCGTTATTCTCGTCGGAGCAGGAGAACGAGAAGGGAAAGAGAGACCGAGCCGGCGGTCGCGACTGAAAATAGTGATAAATAACGATCGCGTTCCATTAAGATAAATCGATAGGTAATGGAGCCGGCGGATTGTGGCTGACAGTACGCTTGATTGGATAAGCTATCATCAACCGAAGCGTTTTACATTTTACATTATACACCGCGCGCGATAGGATACGTACAATGTTTTACGTGATGACAACGTTCGAAAATTTCCACGTGTACACTGTAGCCTGTAAGTTAACAATCGGCGTTTCATTTACCGGTCCCTGAACGATATCACGGGAAAAGGAGACCGGTAATCACGACCCGTTAAGGGGGATGAAAAAAGCTACTGATTGAATCTATAATAGTTCCAGGCTGCCTACTGGCCGTTTTTCTTTTTCGCCCCTGCAAATTATTATTTTCCTCAAAGTTTGTGTAATTGCACATCATCATCCTGGATGCCTCCACGGAGTCCTCGGGGTCGTTACTTCGTTGTGGCAAAAAGTATCGTTAATGCGGTGTTACTCCGGAACGCGATATTTTCATGGGCGTGTCGCAGATTTCCTTTTTCTAAGTCGCGTGCGAGTTGTCCAAGAACGTGTTTAGGGTTACGTTTTTGTGCGAATAAGTGGAAATGAATTTTTTCTGAAACGTGTAATGCCAGACTTGGGCGGACTTCTTTGGTAATCGCGTTTAATGAAATTATTCGCTTCCGTCTTTGATTACGATGTTTCGCGGACTTTTAAAAAATTTATTATCTGTTTATTAATATCGTGATTTAATTTTGTCTGTTGAATTTTGCACTAATGAATCCATCGTAGTTATTTTATTATATATTTGATATTCTCGTCAAAAATTTGGCGTCAGGAATGAACGAAATTGAAACTCCAAATTGCTTTTGAATATTCCTGACTTATTTTAGGGGTATCTATTTTTATATAGTAGTAGTTTTATATTTTTATGCAAAATATTGTAATTTTAATAACTGTAAATTTCTTTGTTTAAATCGCTAGAAATTGTTAAAATAATAATCCCCATAGATTTATTTATTATTTATTTGAAATATCTATTTCTAATAAATACTCTGATTTTTTTAATCGCTGAAAGAATACATAAAGAAAGTGTGTTCAAGATTTTATTACTATCGGTAGCCATTATTAATCTTAATATTTTTTTATGGCACTAAATGCTTTTACGAGAAACACTTAGTATACATTTAAATAGAAGATAATTACTAATCACTAAAAACGTTTCTAATAAATAATCAATATCCTTAGTCAAAAAATATGTATATCCAATACAACGATAAAATTGCTTTGTCGTAAATATAAACAGTGTAAAGAACATTTAAACAAAGAATCGATAATAATCGTTAATAACATCTCCAAAAGATCATAATCTTTAATCGCAAAAAGTGCAGATACACGAAAATAATTAAAAACCTTTTTATTACTCAGTGTAACAACTGAGTTGCGAAAATAGCTTCGTCCCCTGATAACCATCCTGTTTATTTGGAAAAGGTCTACCGTCAATAACGAAAATTAATTCGTTTCGTACACTTCGACGCAGCGGAAATGCAAATAAGTAATCGAAAACCGGGAACGAAATTTGGAATAAAATCGTGACGAGAAGATCGCGAGCCGGTTAGAGGCGCGTAATAAAACGATAGCCTGGATAACATCTAAATTTATCGAGGATAATGCATTTCGGCGGCAGCTGATTGTTTCAAACCGATTTTGCTTCGAATCCCATTATTGCTTCGTTTACATCCTCGAATTCGTTCTATTTTAATCTGATATCGTGATACCTTACAAATTGATCTGTCACGGTGACTCGTAAACCAAGAAAGGTAAAGCGAAAAATGAAAAAACGGAGAGAGACGGGGGAAATAGAGAGGGAAGAAGAGAAAGAGAGAGAGAGAGAGAGAGAGAGGGAAAGAGGGGAGGAAAAAACGGGAAAAAGGATCGATTTACACGTGGATTACGGCTCGAATACCTATCCGGTCGTTTAGCAATTCAAATTGTTTGTGTTCGGTTTCTCTTGAAATCGTTTAATTTCTTTGAGATCTTGTTTCGCGCGTTGAGCTTTTCACAGCGTACAAACACGGAAATGGCATGCGAAGCGTGTAAACGTTTAATTACATTTTACGCGAAAGCAACGCCAAAATTGATGTTTCGTCCGCGATCCGTTCCGATCCCAATGGCGCCACTATCGCTTTATTCCAACGCGTCGTTAATGCCTACTAAATTAAGTACTTTTCTGTTTAAGTCGTCAAAGGGTCGTGAAAATACGTTGATTCATATTCAATCGGTATATCTACTCTTTGCTACCGTTTGCGTGCTCTCCCGAGACATTGTAAATTTAACAAATGCACTTTTTTTAAAGCACGTGGATAGATTACTGGAAATCTACATAATTGCATAAAAGTAGGAGTTTGTATTAATAATTTATTGTAACAATTTTATATTCTATAGTTTTGTATAAAAACGATATCAAATTTTACATTTTATTCCTAATTTCATTTCATTTCATTTCTAACAATTTCACACAAAAACGATACGAAATTCCATATTCTATATTTTATTAGAAATTAGAAATTGAATTAGAATATAGAAATTGTATAGAATTCTATTGTATATAACGAAAACTAATTGCATGCTGAATATTCTTTTCTAATCGACTTTTATAAAATGTAATTATAATACGCGTAATAGAAACAGGTGAGACGAGTATTTTCGTGTGTTTGGATAAAAATAATTTCACGATTATTATTGTAGAATCAGGATGAAGGTACTCGATATCTCGGCGATCTGTAATTTACACTCAATGATGATTTATTTACAAAAACGTACTTTAGTTACGCGCAAGGGAAACAAGAAAATATGATCAGAGAAATTCGCTTATATACAATCGGGTTTGAACTTGAAGATGAAATTGAACTTTAGCTCGTGGATCTCTCCTTTGTAACAACCGCTCAGATTAAACTCTCTTAAGTTATCGTATTGCGCGGCGGTTTCGATTGATGTCGAAATGACACCGTTGAAATCGCAATCAGGTCCGTCCGCGGTTTTTAGCTATATAAACTTCAACCAGTAAGGTGGAAGGAATTGTTTATTAACTTCAAATTTCAATTTAGTTCGTTAATTTGTTACAGATTCAGGATATATGTGCATTCCTGAAAGATATTGAGGGCTGATCGCCATGAAATTTGAAGAGAATAATGGGGAGAAGGGATTAACAGGAAATGAAAAATTTTAGTTTTGATTATTCGGTATTTTTTGAATTATTAATAATTTAATTCGTTAACTATCATTTATCAACGATTTCAGATATATTTCCAAAAAACACCAGTGGCCAATTACCTCGAAATTTTCAAAGAATAGTGGGGAAAATAGATGAGACTAAAGTACAAAATTTTAGTTCCGAGTATTTAGTAGTTTTCGAATTATTTTTACATTCTCGCTTCTGTGTATTAAATTTATATTTCTACGGTATTATCACGGGAATACTAACGGAGAAAAAAGGACGAAAAATATGACCTAAAATTTTTATCCCCAAAAAACGCAATTTTTGAAGAAAAATGCGTATGGAAATTTTTCGGTCGCGTTGCGAAGACAGCAAAATATTTTTATGTTGCTATTGTACGGGTGATTTATTAAAAGAAAAAAAATATGTACTATTCTTAGAAATTTATTTATTTATTTTTTTGTAATCTTCAAATTTAGTAACGAATATAAGTAACTTGCCAAAACTATTTTATATATTTTATGTGACGTGGTTTCAACGGTAAATGGTTTCCAGACATTTTTTTACACTTATTCTATACTTTAATAATAATCAATTAATATTTTTCGCGTTTAATATTATCCACAATTAGTATAATAATATTTTCTATCGTCAATTACTCAAAAAAATTATTGTTTCCATATTCGACAGCAGATTTTTAATCTTTTCCTTCATATTTCGTAAAAT
>NIJG01000024.1:739237-757571 GCA_002201625.1 Euglossa dilemma | reverse complement strand
ATTCGAAATACTTCTAATAATAGTAATTCTTTATCTAGAATGCCGCTATACAGTGATTATGTCACTGGAAAAGGATACGTGTGTATAAGAACGAACATAAGTAATTTTACGCGATGAAAAATAATTGTTTATTATTTTTTTCTGTCTTCAGTAAAACTTTTTCTGTATTTCATCCTTATATAGTTATGTTAGGAACGCTGTTTGCGTAGTGGCTTCTTTAAAATTCTCTAGACTGCTCCTTTCTGGCTATAAAAATGAATAAAATTTCGTACACTTTCGCACGTTCTCTTTTTCTCCATTTTGCAAACTCGTTCACTAAATCCATGCAAACTACTCAGACATTCCCAGAACACATTCGGTCACGTCTACTCGAAGTCTTGGGTAGCCATGCACCCTCTGCACTCTAGTCTCAAGCACTCAGTCCGTCCACGTATACCTTTTAACACTCGAAACTCACTGCCTGCTGTGTTGTTAATCAAGACTCGTTATGTTTTACTAATAAGCATTCGGTATGCATCGTGGGTCAATTAATACTGTTCAGAAACGCACGAGTCTTTTCATTCGCGGAAACGTAAACCGATCTAACCAAAAAGGGAGATGAAAGTAACGAAATATACAAATAACGTATACCAATACAATTCGTATGAATTAATAAGAACAAAACAATAAGAAATAAAACGTATTAATTATCTCTTTTCCCCATATCTTATACTATAAATTACAGTTTTCTTATTTTTATTCATTAATTGTAATATTTAATTCTTGTTTACAATATCATCTCGGTGATAACGAAACGACTACTTTTTAAAGATAATATCTCTGATAACTCCAATATCATACGTACTAATACATTACCTATAAAAATACGCGATTGGTTAACATGTTCGATCATTGTCAACGTCACTGTCAACTAATATCGTTATTAATTGACACTGCTAACGACGAACAGCGACTGAACTTGTATAAAACCATCAGTCAAACCCGATCGACACATCGACGAAACACTATCCGTAAAATCGCTATCGGTGCGATCTGTCCTAGTAATTTCTAGGGATCCCTAGGTGTCGCTAGCGAGTTACCAAGACGCGGGGCCAATTAAACACACCGGCGGGCTAGATAAGGATAAACCCGAAGTTGCGAACGAAGGGGCGAGGTATTGGAAATTAGAGGTGTGCCGGGGAAGTTACAGGGGCCTCGTTCGTTGGCAGCTCGCGTACGAAACGTACGGAGCGAATTTCACGTCCGCATAAACCGTACCGGAGCGGAGTGCAATTTTTTTGAAAATTCTCCTGGAACGAGCGAACCGACGAAACTTCGCGATCAATAAAATCGCGAAACTTTGCATCGCGCGCTAACTTTCCGCGGAAGAGAGGAGAGAGAGACGGAGAGAGGGGGCCAGTGAGAGAACATGGGAGGAGGACGCGCGAGAGGGAGAAAGAGACCCCTCTCTTCCGCTTCGTTTCTCATCCGAACGAAAGATTTGACAGCATTGCCTCGCGATGCGAAACAGCAAAAGGCGCGCGAATCACTGGCAGAGGAAATGCTGGATGGAGAAAACTCGCGGATTTCCAACTTCATCATTTGCTCCAGTCTCTTTTGCCAGCCACGAATACCTACACACGTCCGTGTCTCGGTGCACGTCGCTGGGGTGTTGTAGAGGGCGCAAATGCATCTGCCTGCCCGTTTCTCCTCTGATAAATATGTAATGGAAGGGCATTAACGAGAGGCTTTTTTATTTAGTTTAGCACATTATGCCGGAAAATAGTGTACGCTCGTCGAGGCTGGAAATGTATTCGAAAAATGGCAGGACGTAACACGGATTGGCAATCTTGCGGTGCAGAGATCGCTAAACTCGAGCCTGTATAGCACTCGGTGTATTTATCATATTATGCTGCGGGAAAAAAATTGTTTTTGTAATTTTAAATGGATTTCTTTTTCACCAATCTAATATAATAAATATATCGATGCGTGTTAGTGTTGTACAAAATCGAGTTTAGCGATCTCTGCACCGCAAGATTACCTATTCCTGTTATGTCCTGCTATTTTCCATTATCCATTTAAAATTATAAATAGAATGAATTTCTTTTTCATGTACATCTGGGAATATTCAACAGTGGATGCACTTAGCACAAATTGAGTACCACTAGTGTAAGCATTTATACACACGTGGATCGTAACTCAGTACTAAAGTCCACATGAATATTTAAAAATTTAGGAGGATAGATAGGGGACGATATTTATGTATCACTTTACTTAAAGGAATGAAAAATATTTCTATTTAATACCCTCGGGAGCGAGTATCGGTATGTTAATCTTGACCCTTGTATCACTCGGAACGCCTAAACATTTCTTATTCGTATTATTATTTAATATTTCGATCGTTTATTTTGAAAGTGGTATAACTCCATTCTATTTTTTTAAATTACATATAATTTGTGATGAATTTAGTGTATAATACGCAATGAAGACAAAAAGGAAGTGCACTTGGCTTACTTTCAAAACAAACGGGCCAAATCATTTTATCATTACGTATCACTGTATTATATACAGTTATAATACAAATTACCGTGCAAACGTATAAAAACGCGAGCAAATTATTGACAATACATATCAATCAGTAAACCTAGAATATCACAAAAATCGTTACTTAATTCCTCACTTAAATCAACTCTGAAATCACCTCCTTTGCAATATTCACAATCATCCCAAGATTTTCTCGACAATAAATCTTCGAATCAAACAATTTTATTCTTAATTTTCTATTCTGTTCTTGATGTAGAATTACCTCTTCCTCGATTATACCGTCGATATTCACGTATCGATGATCAAAACAAATATGTAATCCGTAGCTAAATGCACGCGCACTAGGTGAGTATTCAAAGTCGATTCTCTCGAAAACGCAGCCTCGAATCGAAAACTTTTATTCTTCATTTTCGATTTGCTCTTTCACGTAGAATCAGCCCATTGTATAACTGTCGTCGGGACACTCTGTTTAAATGAACCTAGTCGCCTGTGAAAACACGACCAGGTATACACAGAAGAAAAAGAAACCACGTACTCGTATCACTCCCTCGAAACCACTTAACTTATACCTCACGTACGCTTGCCTCTAGAAATTGAAGGAAATTATATTTTTCACCATTCTCACCTTGCACATTGTCTCCACACCGGAGGTATTAATGATCCACTAACGGAAGTGTCTGGCTAATAAGTCTCTTTCGCACGTGTCCGGAATTAATGCGAGCAGAGACGACGTGCAAACGCATTCTCTTAGCCCCCGAACGTTCCGTTGCGAATCGATTGTCGCGCCATCTCGCGGCGCAAAACGAGGCTCCCTTTATATCCCTAAAGGGGAATCCCCGGCGTCCCGACGCGCGTTCTCCTTTCACCGGCGGCACTCTTAACGCGGCCCACGTTTGCCAGTGACATCTGTTTGCATTCATTGTCCCTGTCAGGATTCCACGCCTCGCCCTGCTTCCTGACGTTCGCCGCGCGAAATGAAATTTTTTCACGCGCTTATATTACGCGTCCTCTGCCATTAAACTTTGTTTCGAACAGCCTGAGCGAACATTCGAGAACAGAAGAAGGGGCAAAGGTGCGAGGAACCGCCGCAACGGCGCCACTGTCTCTTGGATGGCTTTCGCCCCGTGCGAATAGGCCTTATTGAACTTTAATGCCTATTTGCACGCGCGTTTGCGTTCCAAACGGAAGAACCGAACGGAAAACGGCCTACGGCCGCGATATTCCCATCCGATTAGATGTTTAATCGCCCGCGTTTCTAGAAATTTGTCGCTCGGCTTTGTGCTCGGCGAGCTCTGAAATTTTGTTGCCGGAGAACTGCTGAATTTGCCGGTTTGCTTTCGGTGAAGTGGGAAAAGGAGGTTGTAATTATGCGCTTCGCGATTCGTTACATTCCACTGTAATCGGTTATTCGAATTTTAATGCGGATTTTGGAAGATTTTTGAATAATTTATTTACCTATTAGTGTTATTTTTATGATCTATACTCACGTGCTTACATATTTATTTAATAGTCGTGTTTTTAGTTCTGTACATACTTGTATACTTCTTGACTTACTCTTATTTATAAATGTACATTAATCTTTCCACAGTGTCAGTAATTTGTATGTCAAAGAAGAGATAATATCTGTTATATTTAATCTAATATAGAGGACTTTATATAAATACTGAAATCTGACTTCCTGGATATTTTAATATAATTTAGAAAACTGGAATCATAGCGAAATGAGTTTAGAAAGTATCAGTGTACAAGTAGCGCAAATATTTTCAGTATCACGACCGCGGTGTTTAATATTCGGTTGCACAACGTTGATCGATTGCTAAATCAGGAAATATCGTGAAAATGTTTAACTGAAAAATTATAGTATTCTGTTTCAATGTAACGGGTTAACTTTGCGATCAATTTCAGATATAAAACATGAAAATATTGCTACTTCGTTTGATGCCACGTGAAAAATAGAAGACGTTTTATCTCCGTTATTTCGCATCAGCATTAATGTTCGTGATATTGCTTCGACCGTTGTCAGGCATTCTATAGTCAAATTAAAACATTCGCCAAACTTTATCAAATGTGTGATAGAGTGAGCCATTTAATAGTCATTGTCGTCTGAACTTGATTAAAATAGTGAGTCTAGAATTCTTAGTTTTAGTATTAAACTTAGCCCTAAAATTTTATACAATATTCCAAAAAAAAAAATCATTTCGTTTCGTTAATTATCCGTTGAAACACAAAAGATATCGCACAAAAATTCTAGCTTACTTACAAAAACTAAAAAAGTTCCTGTAACATAAAATGGAGCACACGAGGAAATATCAAATATTTTTAATACGTACATCAAACAAATATTAATTCTTTTAATAATATCGGGTATATTTATTTTTCCGGCTGTATTATATAATACCCTTCGAAGCCGGCGAAAGCTACTGAAACCCGATAAGTCGATAATTAAAAATCAATTTCCCAAAAGGACACGAAGAACGTCATACCTCGTGGCAACAGCCTCAGGATATTTCCAGGATGGATCGCAGACGCGGTTATACGATTCGGGGTTAAACGGGAAATATTATTAAAAATTTGGCCGAAATCGATTTGCAGAGGCGGAGTAACGTTGTTAGGAGAGGTCGATGGAATGCACGGAAGAGCCAGTGTCCGGCAGGGATGACAAATTGTACTTTAAAGCGCTCGCTGAAAGCTGTTCCGACGCACAGCCGGAACACACCGGATCCGAAAGCTCTGTTATGGATGACAAATCGTCGTAGCAGGTGTTTGGACGAGGTGCGATCTTCCTTGGAACTTATCTACGTGCCCCGTTTGTTTGGAACAGGCTCGAGGTCTTGACGTATGAAAGAAATGCCTTCCCGTATATCTCTTTACCAGCGGAGAGGCATCCCAGGCGTGCCCATAATTACCATCGACTCACGTCTCTATCGTTGCCAAGAAATCCCGGTTTAATATTACGCTCGATTTATAATATAAATTTCGACACCGGGGATATCCACCGCGGCTTCCATTTTCGATCATTCGGCCGACACGAAATTGCAGTTCGTTGAATCTCAATTTTAGGATGCGCAATATTGGCTCGGCCGGAAAATAATTGGCTCGGCGTTTTTAGTATAAAGTGGTCATCGATCGCAATCATTTCGCGCGAAACGGAGAAAGGTTTATTAAATAACACGCTCTATGCATGATAATAATATACCAAAGGGATATTCGATATATCGATGCTATAAATCTCGGATGAAAATTTGGAGAAAATTTCCAACCTCCCTATCTCTGATAATTAATTCGCGATAAAAGTCGGAAATTGCAGCTGTATTTATCGTTCGAGCTTGCCCGAATTAACGAAAGATTGGAATTCGCCGCGCTGGTCCCGCGGCACTTTTTCCAGGTACCTTTTCCGAGGCGAAGAGAAATATTTGGCCAGAGCCCCGCAATCCAGCTCGGGACGCGATCGAGTTACATTCATGATCCGAACTGACAAATTCGTTTCCACTGTTTGCCGCGGCGAAACTTTGCTTTCGTCGAACGAACGCAATTCCATTAGCACCTTGCCGGACTGTCCCTCGAAACGTGAGAGCGCCGTGAACTTTTGATATTCGGATGCATTAATAATAGTGTCGTTGATTCTCGAAAGGGGTAAGATGGATGTCAGCGTAGATCGCCGGCCATTATGATGGATCCCGTGACCGAAAGCTTTGATAAAGGTACATCGAGCCTATAATATTGGCTCGGTGTAGCGAAAAGGCCCCCCTTGGCCCCTCGGTAATCCTTATTCCAGCACGGTATTTGATCAAGAGATGAGGACCCTGCCTTCGCATACACCGCGACTCGCTGAAAGACAATTTTTTGTCCCCTCGGATATATCATTATGTCCTTGACATGTATGCTCTATTCATCGATAAAACTTGGAAAATAAAAGGCGGGGACCGGCGCAGTAACGCGAATTTCGTCTCGACTTATCATCGATCATGCCTCGGGAACGAGCCGTAAACCTCTATCTACCAGGTTCCACGTAGAAAAGTTTATCGCGGAACAGACATCGCCCGCGGGCCCCTTTGGTCAACCACGAGAATAGACGATGGCGAAAGACGGCGCATCGGCCGGTACAAGTACAGTTCCGCCATATTTTCGGTACGAAGGTAACGTCCGATTCTAACCTGGTCAGTAAAAGGGATGGGAGAAAGGAAGCGGTTCCCGACGATATATGGCGCGGTCAGTAACGATAAGGGATTGAGCATAATAGCAGCCCCGCTTCTACGGGAACATAGTTAGCCGACTCCATGAAAAATACTAATGGGACGGGGTCAGTCGGCTCGTGGAAGTAAATTTTGCGGCTGGATGGTGAGAGCACAAAGGAGATAAGGGCGCAGCCCCGCTGGATTTTGGAACCGTAATATGCGAACCACGGACCAAATTCTCTGCCTCATCCTCGGGTATTATGCTCTCGCCTGCCATTTTTTAATGCTCCGTGTTGGACCATCACTGGGTGACGGAATGACTCTGTACTCGTCGTCTAACTAACGTGTACTGATGTGGGATAGGAATTTCTGTGAAACTTTCGCGTACAGAGTGTACAGGCGGAAAGGACTGTTCCGAGATGCCTCGCAAGATCGAGGGTTGATCGGATCAGATCTGGTCCAGAAGTCGACCAATGATCTTCGCGAAGGTTGCGTTATTTTTAAAGACATTGTGGAAATGTGGAGAGAGAATTTTTGACAATCCCGTTGAATTGGCATAATCTGTCGGTAATGACGAATCTCTTGAGCTCGGTGTGCCAAAATTCACGAAAAACTTAGGTTAACTCGGTATTTGTAACGGTATTTGAAACAAGAGATATATTTGTAATTAATTCAGTTTCTATTGAAACGATATGAAAGAAATTTTCTTGACGTGTCACAAATTTGCCATTACCGTTGTATTTCTACATAGATCCACGGTTCTTATTTTACCCTTTCAGCGAGTAAAAAAATACAACGCCGTGAGAAAGAAAATTCGATTTTGAAAAAATGATCCAGTGAATTTTGCATTAAGCTATTCTAACGAATCTCCATCGATCCTAATGCGTAGACTTTCGCGGTATAATGATCGTGACGTGCAATTTTCACCGTTATCAAATTTCCGAGTAAAATAGAACGATAAAAATTTTAATGAGTATTAGGGTTCTTTCGCGGAATCTTTTTGAGAATTACGATATAATTGGCTAGGCCTGGTTGATCAGGAATCTTCGATGAAGATATCTAGGATAGAATGGCGTTGGTAGGAAGAAAGAGGAAGCAGGAATGCGAACCGTCCCTGTGAGGGACGGGCGAACGCTGTCAAGACGGACGAGCAAAATCTCCGGGATCGTGGCGAATTAATGAAATGCAAATTGCGTTTAAACGTGAACGCCTCCTCGTGCTTTCGTCACGTCCGCTTTGGTAGCTGGTACAAGCAAAGGTCGGTGCTAGAATTTAATTAGCTTTATCCACAGACAGAGATTCGGGGAGCGTTCCGTCGCTCCTTCGCCTGGCCTCACCCCAGCCCGGGGACTTTTCATCGCTTTTCGGAAGTTGTTAATTAAGAAGTCGACGAAACAGTCATTCCCCGAGCACTTTTGAATGTTCTCTGCATTTCAGATAGCGATATCGTTCTCGTTCCCGGAATATAATCTCTGTATTTCGACGTAGACGCGCATTCATATTCATTCAACCGGGGTCCTGACAATCTACGCCACCTGGCCTACGAGACAGAAACAGGCACATCACTGTCTCCCCTACAACACGGTTCCGTTGAATACGGTTCCAGATCTAGGGTAATTTTCGCACCACGCGACTCCAAGATCGAAGAACTCTTCTCACGACGGAATTTCATCTGAATACTATATTTACCGAAATCCTCGTGCACCGCGGTTCTGGAATTCGCGAAATCCTCTTACAACATGGTACCAGAATCGAACAAATCCTCGTACATCACGACTAACGAGAGCCCTTAATTACGAATACCATCGTTCGATACATTCCAGCCTAACGAGCCTATTTATTATCCCAGACTAAGCGTGTAAAATTTCGATATACCAAAATTTGGCAACGAATGCGTACGGATATCACTGACAAATTACCATCGACGATATCTCGCGTTCTCGATCCTAGAAATTACACAACGAGTTCGAAAATGTGGAAAAATCACGTGTCGCATCCTGCGTGCGTTTCACTCGAAACGCGACGTCGATGTCTTCTCGTGTTTACGTTTTTGAAAGTTTCTAGGAGCACCGTTCGGGGAATACGCGTTGGAGCACTTGGGACGATCACCTCGCGGGTAACTTCCGAGTTATGCAGGGAGGTAGCCTAACGAGAAGTCGAAACAAATCTCGCAGTTGAAGAGGATCGTTGAACGTGTGTGTTAAGATTTGCGAAGTGGATAAGTAGCTAGACGAGTCTGGTTTATGGGTCTGGTTGTGCATAGTTTATCTCGGGGGCAGGGAAAATTGAAAGAGGCTGTAATTTCGACGACGATAAACTGTTGGAAGCCTCGAATCCAGCCGGGTTTAACTAACGTTTCTGTAAACGCTACGCATTCGTTATGTTCGAATAATTAACATGAATAATGTGAAACCGCGATGATTTACTCAGTGTCTAGCTTATGGCGAAGGTTCGAATTATTCCTCCGGGGCTCGGAAGCGAGAAAGAGTCTGATGATCATAGAGGACAGTTTCTTCATCATCGTCTTGCAGATCGCGAGTATCAGTCCTTTAAGCTCGTCTTGCTATGAATTATTATGCGAAACTAGGTCGTTGGCCTTCGTTGGCTAGGATCACCTTCGTGTGTGATTGTCAGAGCTAATTAGCATGGCCTTTCGGATGATTTTGAAACGATCCCAGAGATGACCCGGAGATGACCTTAACGTGATTTTCAGGAAATATTGGAATACTCCTAGGGACAATGACATTTAAACCTGGAACTAGCCTAGAAATTATGATCTTGGGGTTAATCCAAATGACTGCAGAATGACCTTGCAATGGTCTTCCCGATGGAATGACTTTAAAATTACCAGGGAATGACTGTGAAATGACCTTGCATAGGATTTGCAAAGGATTTTTCTTTATCACCATGAATATCGGATATAACGATTTAGATAGGCGACGTGACCGAAACGCCTCGTATATTCTATACAAGCAGTTAAATGGACGTCCGTTCGCTTCCATTTTGAAATTATAAAGAAAATTTCGATCAACGTCTAAGCCTCTGGCAACGGTAATTCTCGTTGGAAATCAATTTAATAAATTTCACGCGTGATCTTATCTCCCCTATCTGCCATCAGTTTGCTCTGCCATCAGGTAACAGTTTTTCGATATTAAAAGTAATACAGGATCGACGAAAACAGCCGAATACAATTTTCGCTACGGCAATATTATCCCCGGCGTGACGCGTATCGTTCGATACAATTTCGCGGTTTATTTATCGCGATCATTGTAAATTATACCCATCCGCTTGCCGCCTATAACTCGCGTTCTTCTTCGCGCGATATAATCGCGTACTATTTCGCCGTATCATCGAAAGGTGGTTTCCATTGGCGCGACGCGGCTACGACGTGGTAGCTACATCATTGACCGTCTTGGAAATTAATTCCACTCGCTCGTCCGACCCTCGAAGCCGCGCAGACTGGCAACAATTTCGCGTTAATTAACCGATAATTTAAGCGGCGCGTTAAATAGCTCGCAGGATGATTACGCGGAACGGAAATACAAGGTGAAAATAAGTTTCACCGGGCAAATAAAAGTACGTGACACACGGTTAATAAACGAACGAACGTATTTCACCGCGCCTTCCGTCGACCGATAATGCAAAATTCGGTCTAATTAGGTTAATGGATAATGGGAAAACTTAGCTGTTGTTGACGGTTTATTGTCGGATGCTGGCCTCACGAAACTCCAGGACAGAGGCACGGCTCGCTCCAACTTTCGTCCCCCCACCACTAGCCTTCTTTTCGTCCTCGATCGGCTATCTTCGTAAATGATCGGCTCTCGGGCAACGGTTAGTGTCGCGAATTCCCGAAGAATCGACGAGTTAGCCACGCGATCGTTCGCGTATCACCGGAGACAATTATTTCCGATATTCCCGTTCAACGAGCATGCTGCGTTCATGTAAACGAGCTCCAATGGTACCAGTCGATAATTGGTTTCACGCCTGAATTCGCACGCCGAAACCTCGTTTCCCAACGTAATGCATTACGACGGAAGAGACCCTCCTTTCTCGGTGGGAATGTCTGCCTGTGAACAACTTCGCTGCACTCCGCTCGGTTAAAGAAATCGAACAGCTTAGTTTCCAATCGTCTTAAATTCAACAAGTACGAAGAATGAAAAGGGGATCGTGATTTTCCCTATGATCGTTATAGTCCCTTATATGTCGAGGATTAAGGAGGGATTTAAGGTTGGAATTTAATGCTTCGGTTATTTTTAGATTTAGATAGGTTAGGCGTTGTAGAGAAACGAACTGCGAATTCGAGTAACGGTACGTTTGAAATAATTTATTTACCTTTCGTTGCAGGATGTATGGTATGTTGTATCATGTTTTTTACCGTAAATCCGAATGGTCTGCTTTCTGCTGCGAGTTTTTCAAGTGGAGTAGAACAAGCACAGAAATTACATAAGCAGTAAGTGTTTTTCGATACGTATCTGTTGCAACTTTGAATTTTTCTTTATTACCACATTACTAAAATATATTCGCAATATTAATTATAACAAAATATTCAAAGTTCTACAACGATTATTTTCCATTTGAGATTTCGTTTTATATCAAACGTTGTTATTAAAATAAAATTTAATTTTTCGTTTTACATTGCTAGATTCTAGTAATGTATGCATAATGTATTATAATGTACGAAATATAATTTAAGTTCATTGACATTTTCCCAGGTGAAACGTTACATACTGAAAAACATAACCTCTATCTGCCGTATTAGTTTGTAATCTATAAGTATGCAACGTGTTAATTAACACTTCCTGGTAGTAAGAACCTGCAGTCTTATCGAACAGGATTAACGAGAAAGTACATCGAACGCATACGTGCAAACTTCGACGCACTTTATAGCATAGGTAGTTCCCTGAAAAATATTTGACACGTATTTTTTTATAGGCAATCGTCGATATTGAGAGGACGGAACCAGTCTCCGAAGTTAGGGGGTTGAAAACATATTTTTTGGAATATCTCGAGAACTAGGGAATGTATGGAAGAACTTTTATTTTAAATTGCACAAACTTGAATGGAGGAACCAATCTCGTGAAAATTTTTTAAATATTTTATTATATTCGGAAGCCCGAATTTTTTCCTGGTAATTTGTATAGCATGCGTTTCCTTAATGTAAATTTAACCACACGTAGGTTTTTTAAAATAATTTCCATATTAATCTATGTATTTCCCTTCGCGTTCAACTTATTTATTTCTCAAAAAATCATACGTTTATCTATTCCAAGACTTACGCAACAAATACTAAATTTTTTAAATTCTTCTCAATCACGCAAAGTTCTTTTTTTCTAATATTAAATATTTAACTCGTGAATTCTATCAAATTCAAATTACCAATGTAATAACACGCGACATCTTCAGAATACCAGCAACAAATGGTAAAGATCGCTAGGTGAAATTCGTCACGAGCACATACGGCATTATATTCCTTTGCAGCGGCTAAAGTAAATTCCCCGCCGAGTGAATAAACAACAAAGCTCCGTTCCCCTAAATCGATTAGGGCTAAATTTATTACCGAGTCTTTCTGAATAATCGAATAAAGCTAAAGGTCTCTGATCAGGCAGCGAAACTTAAATTACATCTGGCCGCACGGACCAGGCGAAACAAGCACCGATTCCCTCTCTGTTTACGCCACCTTTGTGTCGGGATTACGAGGTCAAAGGTGAGAAGTGGAAGTATCTATACGTCATTTGCTCGGTGGCGGTGCTATCGGTGGTGTTCAGCGACCGTTGTTCACCGTGTTCCGAATCTGGGGAGACGTAAGTGCGGTCAGCAGCCCCGGGATCGGTGGGAAAGGGTTCCCTGTTCACACTCGAGTAACTTTCGGTCCCGGTAATTCTAAAATAGTGGTACTTGTACCGAGAGCGGAGCCGGCACATATTAATAAGGACGAAGGTATGTGTACAGATTCGTCCGTGGCGAAAAGGGTTGGGAAGTTGAAGGGGTTGGAGGAGGGTGCAAGGTAGCGCTTGTGATTTCCTCGCCAGCTGCTCGCATCCCGATATGCACTGTATTAACGGCATAATATGCCACACCACGCTCGTACCACTCGCATCCAACATATCCAACCGCGCCCTTACCCTCCTCCATCCCGATTCACCCCCGTCAATCCCTCGACCAGCGTTTCACTACCGCCGGATACCGCCATCTTCCCTCTGCTCTATCATGTAATTCACATCCTTCGACCGCCATGAAATATTTAACAGCTCGTTCGCTCTTCTTTTCCTGGCCTGTACACCGGTTAAACTGAACGTCTCCGGGTAATCTTCCTGGAAAATGTACGTCAAAAATTGTGTTCGAATCTTCTGCTGAAATGGTTTCTTCTTGTTTTGGCGGATCCATTGTTCGGGTTGAAATTCAATTGAATTTTTGAATATTTATACGAGCTTTGTTTTGCCTTCGTAGGAACTTGGAATCTGTTTTATCGTGGGTGTATGTTTGTTCTTTGGCCAATTTTTTAATGCCTTTTATAGCCGCATCCCAGGTACACGCATGTTTCCGAAGTATTGGAAAAATGTGAAGTTGTTTTTTAAGAGGTATTTTGACGAATAAAATATGTCGCGAAAATATGTAGATTATGGAGTAGTGTAATAGATAGTAAAATATTATAATATACGAGGATAGTCTCTTTATTACCTAAATACTTGAAAATAAATCGAAGTATTTTAGTTGTGATCGTTTAGTTTGGAAAATATCTCTATAATTGTAATATCTTTTTTTCAAATAATTTATAGATAATATTGCTAATTCTGTAACCTACACTTTTACAAATTTCACAACATTTTTCTCGGGATAACGTATTATTCCAGAATTTAATAATCTAGAAAGAGGCCTTAGCTCGCATAAATCAGCGTATGATTGGGCATGTTTGCAAACTCGTTCGCTGTCCTTCTTATTATAATAATACAGGCTTGAAATTGTCGTTCTGGACTGGAATATATCTTAGAAAATGGCGAGGTAGCGTCCAACGGAGCGGACGAATAGTTGCAAACGAATAATTCCAGCGAAGGTAACATTTGCTGTATTTTTACCATTATCGTGGTCATTTTAAGTGATCAGGTTGCAGGGACCACTCCGTGTAATTTCACTTTTACTACTAGGTAATTTTCCTCGTTCGAGATTACTGGCCCTACCTTTTGCAACATTTAAACGATCGTCGTGATACCCACAATCAGTCAGCTAGGCCTGATTTTTCCCTTTTTCTTCCTCTTTCTTTTCGAATACCCGATCAGTATTTACCGACAATGTAGGATAATGGCGGAAAAATATGCGGGATCGATAGAATTCGCGCGGGACACTCTTCTTCGGCGTCATCGTATATCGTCATCATCCCTGTCGTTGTGGCTCAGCATCTACAGCCGCGAAGTATACACGCGAGAGCAGGTAAATGGAAAAAGGTTCGTCGATAAATCAAATGAGATTTAGTCGTAACTCTGTCCCGTGGATTCGAGATCAGTCGGGAATAGCTGTTTGAGCTTTGAATTTCTGCGACAATGGCCATTTGATTAATTCGGGTATATCGTAATTTCGATTTATTCAATAGTTCGAACATGCTCACGCTGCTGTTTCTACCGATGAATTGGACTTTATTGGATAGAGAGCGTATAATATTGACAAATTGAATTAAATAAATACACAGCCTACTTGTTAGGGGAATTGCAAGTTAAATGAGGGAAACGTTCATTTTCATTTGCCGAGTTGTATGTCATTTGACAGCTAAAAGAGGTATCTATAATATTATTCTACTCAAAGATTCATATTTTAAAAAATAGATGAAATAGGTGACGAATTAATTATGTAACTAATGTTGCGATAGTTAATAATTATGATAATCAGAATATCCAAGAGAGTGGTGTTAAACATTAAATAAAATTATAAAAATAAATCTAATTAAATAAAAGATAATATTTTTGATAATATTTGGTAATTTGGTAATTTGGTTTTGGTAATATTTTTGCAAGGCTTTTTTATGATTAGTAATTGTTATGTATAATTTCGATGGCAATTTTACCTTAAATATAATTTTTTTAATTAAGATACTTTACAATTGCTTTCCCAAGATCAACGTCTTTTATTATATTCTTGATTTATGCTCTTTAATTATATTCATCTAACAAAGACTATTGACTACTTATCTCAAATATTCCTTATAATTCTTCAACTCAAATCTTATAACTTCCAAGTTAAAGAAACCTTCCATGATCATTGCAATTGATCTCCCATCTATCTGGGATTTTCGTCTTTTATCTAGCAATCTCGTTTTCCACCTCAAACATTGCAACGTTCAAACTATAAACATAATTTTCACACTGCTTCGCACGATATATATTTCAATTTTCATAACGCTGCCTGAAAGACCAACACCGAACTACAATTCGCTATTAACCACTGAACGTCGTCGCGAGCGTCATCCCGCATTTGCACGCTAATAGTTATTCCTTTCTAATCCAGTAGCAGCTGACATTCACCGAGTGAACAGCAGTCTGCATAGGGGATGCTATTTCTCGCCTTATTTCCATTTAATCGAGAGTCGACGGTTGCCTTCTTAACGCGACGCTTTCCCACCGTGACAGCTATTTATCCTCCGTAACTTACTCTTCTATCCGTATCCTATTTCCCCTCGGAATTATCGCTGGGGGGCTAATGAATTTCGTTCGTCGCGAAAACACTCGGCGACGATACGCAAAGCGGCACCCTCGCCTCTCCCCGATCCCTGGAATTCCGTGCAACGAGGAATTATTTCCACAGGATTACGATCTCGTGTTACCCAGGTGGTAGAACGCGAAGAAACGAGCGTTTACGTCATGCTTTCGCTAGGATTCCACCTCCTTTCTTATTCTTCCGTCGCGTTTTCTTCTGGGATTAGCCAGAGCAGATGCACGGGCCAATCTTCCTGATCCCACCTCCTGGTCGAGAAACAGAGGGAGAGAAAGAGAAAGAGAGAGAAAGAGAGAGAGAGGTGAAGTAATGAAAAAAAAAAAAAGGAAAAACGCGAAGAAAAAAGGCAGAGGAAAGTCTTATTCGTGCTACTTCGAAATGGGCGCCTGTTTCTTAAATATGCTCTGCCAGTTGGATCAGGCCTTCAGCTACGCGTATATTGATTTACCAGCGCGGTACGGCGTAAATATTCATGCCTGGCTATTGGAAAAATCGGCACCCAGCATCGGGGGCTTTAGCCGCGGACTGTACGGCCAGAGAAAGCAAACGCTCCGGGTGTTTGGATTCCTTGTTTCGCCCCGGGCGCTAATTGCAATTTCAAATGCATTAACAACTAATTCTTTGTTTTCGTAGAAACGTCCCGGACGGGTTGCTCTCCATGTTTTATCCGCTCCGAGCGTGTTATTCCCTGTCCGATAAATAGATTAATTACCGATCAACTCCACGGGATGGAGTTCTGAGTGAGTTCGGTTTGGTAGTGGTGTAACTCCATTACGTTTGGTAACTTGGTAGTCGCGGACTGCAAGACGGGCCGATCGTTGAATTGATCCTCGTTCGACCACTTTTTCCCGATATTTCAATTAATTTTCCTCGCTCTCCCGCCGTCGTTTTTGAATGTTTTAGATCCGCGCGAGCGTAATGAATTGTCGGGTGTATTTCGTTACGTGCATGTTTTATTTCTAAAGGAGATACGCGAGTGTTTGAGTACAGAAGAGGAGAGTTGGAAGATGGATATCACGAGAGAGTTATTGATGCTCTTGGATTACGAAAAATTGGCATGTTTAATGTCATTATGAGAATTTTAATAGGTATTTGTGGAATATTTGGTGACTGCTTCAATGAATTTTTTCCTTTTCGCAGGGTATTTGTTTATTTCACGCTAATTGCTTTATATCGTAAATTTTCAGTCGCGAAAATAGCGAAAGGAAATTTTTGCGAATGCGATTTAAATCTATTATGATTTTTAAATTTCGATTAAATAATTTACTTTGTTCCTGGACATTTTTACCCTTAAGCTATTCGCTCAGATTGTTTCTAGATATCGTGTAAAACAAGGTAGGAACGTAACAGAGCTTTTTTTCCTCTCGCAATTAAGCTACTAGTTAATCTAGTAAAGCTTGGTTTCAGTGAAACGATAAAAAACGATCTATTCCAAAGAGGCTTCCGAGTAACGTTTGTCTTCCATAGTTTCCACATTTTAGTGGAACAAAAGCCTGTTTGCTTTTTATCTGAAAGCAGAAAGATTAAACCTTTCCCCGCTATGATGTACCAAAGCGTACCGATCCTTTCGCATTTCTCTTTGTCTTAAATTTTTTAAAACCGCGTCAATGATACAATTGTATCTCGTTCTTCTCCCCCATTCTTGCGTGCTTCGTGTTTCATCAGGAGAATTTTCAGTCCGACTAATGATACGAGTATATTATATTTTATTCAGTTTTGTGTCAGTAATTGTTCTGTTTCTAAATTCGAAACGACTTGTCTCCATATTAATTAACAATATTATATAAATCTCATTATATAATAACATTATTATATGTAATAATAATTTATGTTTAATATTGATTCTGTATTTTACATATCGTGATTTTTACAATATGTGTAAAAAAGCACAGTAAGATCTAATCTGAAACTGATCTTGAAGATTCTTGCATCCTTCCAAAATTCCTCTAAAATTGAATCTTCGAATAATACCCACACACTCGACCAAATCTACATATCTAAAACACCAATTCTCGTGATGATGTTCATCTTTAACAACTTCTCATTCTCTTTTTTCCATCGACCACGATCACACGACTAATACGCTTAAACCTACATACCGTTTTCGACGATAGTGCAAAACAGTCTAAAATCAGACTACGTGTAGTGCCCGGATGGTAAAAGTCGAATGGTAAATGGAGAAGCATAAATTACGTCACATACTACATTTTATGCAGCTCAATACCGTAAATTCAGTTACGTATCTCATTGATCATTTAAATATAGAATTCAATTGGCCTGAACGGAAAGTCAGCTGAAATATGGCCGCTGGCGAACGTGTTAATTACAACTGTTGCGTACGTGTACTCCTGCGAACGCGATTGGAAAATGTTACACGTATACCCTCGCGTATTACTCTTGGTGTGAGCGGAGAGGATGTGTTGGGAGGTATCATAAGATGCAAGATGTATTAGATTATAAATGGAGGCTGTCCATTTGATGTTGCCCGCTGGTTCTGCTGGGTCTGATCTATTGCCTACAAGTTTTTTACATTAAAAGGTCACAAAATGTTCCCGTCGGTGGTCTTGGGGTGGCGACGCCAGTGGGAAGTAGAAAAGGCGGACAGTGTTCAAGGGTGGCGACGAACAGATATTTTAGGTACCCTGCGACACCTAGGCCAAGAGTTTCTCTGCTTTTTTCTCGACTTCTAGATAGCGAAAATTCGTTAGTCCAAATTGTTAATTTAATAAAATAAAAAGGAAGACTCCGAGAATCTTCCAAACACAAAATTCTTAAAAAGGTTAGGAAATAATTTTGAAAATTTGGAAAGAAAATTCTTGGAGATGTTGAAAAATTTCTTAGAGATATAATAGAAATATTTTTAAAAGTTTAGAAAAATTGATGTAGCTCTAAGAATAGGAAATATTCGAGGATATATTATTGTGTTATTAATTATA
>NIJG01000024.1:669454-730664 GCA_002201625.1 Euglossa dilemma | reverse complement strand
AAAAAAAAAAAATATATTAAGACAATAAACAATACGATACATCAATGTCTACTCAATATATCGCGTTTTAAATTAAAAAGAGAATATTAAAATATTAAACAATACAGTACATCAACGTCCACTCGACACACCGCACTTTAATTTAAAAAAGAATAGCCTGGGATAATAAAAAATACTATACATCAGTGTCCACTCATCGCATCACACTTACAGTCGACAAAACAGACCCATTACGAAACGTCAGCGACAAACGTCGTTCTCTCTCTGCGATTTCTGAAATATCCCAGAACAGAGTCGTTTTCAAACCGTTCATAATCTTTCTCCACGATTACTCCGGAAAGTAATCACGGGAACAGTTGCTAATACCCTTCTTACACCGGTCAAAATCCTGTTACACATCTGTGTCTTCCCTCCCGACGCTTCTTCCTGCTTCCCCGTCCCTGTTCCCTCCGCCTTCTTTCTTGCCCGAAGCTGTTCGCTCCTCGCGTTGTTTGCCCGCATATTTTTCCACCGCGACTCGCCAGTGATTGCTTGCAAAATTTATGTAACATCCATTAGACGAAATAATTCAGTTAGCCAGGCTGGCTATGCGACTAACCAGCGGCAAGTTCCGTCGGCCGCTTTTTAGCCGGGCATGCCTCTCGTAGGGGAGGATCAGGGGTAGCACAGTCAGACAGGCTGAAATGTTTCTTCGTTTCGCCAGCGAGTACACACAATCACCAGCAGTTTGCACGTCGTCGTTATTAAGTCGTCTTGCCAGAATTCATCTTCACCGTGCCAGCACAGTTTTGTTCGCTCCACGTCGCCCTCCGCATTTTAGGCAACCGCCGTCGCCTACTCTAGTGACTTTGACGTTTCGTTGCTGCAACTGCGACTGGCGAAACGTCAGCTGGGGGAAAAATGGCGGTCGTTTTACTGTCTCCACGCGAAATAGGGAGGAATCTGGTCTAAGATGTCGTGTGATATTAGCGTAACAATGGGTGAAGCAGGAATAGAGATTCTTCTTTTTAATTTAACAAACTCCTACGAAATAGATTTAAAAGATAAATTAATTGTCATACGATACATTTCAAAGGTGCCAAACTTCTTTCATAAAGTGATCAAATCCATGTAATATTATTTTATTTCATTATATTTGGTCGTTTCTTCTCCTCAGAGGATCTATTTCTGTTTTTTTCACAACCAACTTCACACTTCAGCGGCATGAAAAAAAGAAACGAAATGACTTTCTGAACGACGAAATATTATTATATAATATTTTATTATATTAATTAAAATTCAGCTCACTGTGCGACTCGCAATTTTCGCGACTAATTCTCTCTGGAAATTCTTGAATGACTCTTTTTTGACAGTCTATCTTGACGTTCTCTTCTGACAGTCTTCTCCTAATTCCTTGACATCTTTGTTTATACCCACACACTCACACCACACACGGATCCTAAAATTTCATGTACTATTAATTTGTTTGTTAATATAGCTTAATCGTCTAGTCTCAATATCCTCGATACACTATCGCACTGTACTAAATACACGTCAATCATGCTGACAATCGCTCAATCCATTCACCAATACCACATTAGGTTGTGGAATATTTGGGACATTTGTAAGCTTGTAAGCTCGCGTGAAGTTTAGTTTCTTTTATTTAACGTAGTTTCAATCAGGTGATAGATATTATTCGTCAACGTTCTTTATTTTATTATTCCGTTTCACTTTATAGTGTAAATATGGTGTTTCTACATCGCGTATTACAAAGATCTCTATTGTATCCTTCGGTCTACATTATTTGAATCCTTTATTTGAATATCACGAGGCTTAACTAATGAATATAAGTCAAACACTAGAAATATGGAAATGGAATACGTATAATTTTCTTTCTTTCACCGAGTTTAGAAACATACTGAAAAATTTCGAATACAAGAGGTTAAATGTGAATATACGCTGTTACATATAATTGCTATAGAATTTCGAAGGAGAACAATGATTGGTAACGAAAAAGAGACCATACGCAATTTATTAATCAGTTTGATTCATTGGTTGCCAAACATGGAATGCTGTCATCGCAGATTTATAACCTACTTTCGCAACTACAGATTCAACTCTTGTCATGCGAGATTGATATTGATAACATTGATAAGGCGATTGGTATGTGATGAAAGTATAGATAATTTTTTCTTTAAGAAATCTTACTAAACTTGAGAGTCTAGCGGTGGACAAGTTTTCGAAAAGTGGAAGACAGGAATTCTATTATTGAAACTCGTTTCGATAATTAGCTTTAAAATGAAATTTAGTATACCACGATAGTAATACTATTAATTTCCCATAATTAGCGATCCAGATCTGCGAAGCGGTTCTTATATCTCGAATCAGATGGAAACCTTGGCCACTGCATCGTTAGGATACTTGATAATTCCACTTCTAGAGAGTCATTCATACACTCGACAGTTTGAAAATATCAAAGTATCAAGGTATCACGCTGATATTAATTCGATCCACAGGCAGATATATTCAGGCTTTTCATGTATACGAGAATATCCCATTATTCCTCTGTCTCTCGTATGGCACGCTTCAATTAGTTTAGCTCTGTCTTGACACGGGGATTCGAGCCTCCTGGACTCGTCTGATTAGATTCACCGGTAGCCATTTGTTCTGATCCATTCCTCTGAATCACGTTCCTAATTAACCGGTCGGTATACCATTGGATTAATCGAATAATTGGCCAACCAACTAATTAACCAGCCCGTTAAACAACCAATCAACCGGTCAGCCAGGTAGTCATTTAGACCATCAATCACGCTGGCAGCAAATAAAAAGTGATGCCCACGTGAAAAGTAATCTATAGATGATAGTAATCGATACTTTATAAATCATAGCTGTTATTGTCGCCTTTTCGCCTGATCGTTTTATTAAACACGCCTTTTGAATTATTAAGAAACGTTTGAGAAGAATTCGTATTGTCAGATTATTCTAAGGGAATTTGCATGCGATTTGCCGATGAAATTAATTTATCGCTAATTCATGCGACGCGAATTTTTAATTTTTGCTCGTGCCGACAGGACGTATGAAAATTTCTTTATTTATAATATAATAGAATTCTTTTGATTAAATTATTGTTTTACTCGGTCGTATTTAATATAAAATTTGATGGTCTTGAACCTTTAAGCATCTTGGAGCTTCTTTATACAGTAGAATTCGTTATTCTAATTTACCTGATTCAAAGAAGGAATTAAATAAATTAAATAAATTATTTGCAATAAAATTAGCCAGGAATTTTCCTAGTTACCTTATCTTTTTCTGGAATATCTAAACTACGCAATGTAGTTTTTCAGTGTCAATTAACTTTTGCAAGAATATTTTTTCCAATCATGATTTTCATCTTTTCATTTTCTTGCAGGCTATCCTACAATCTCATATGTAAAACAACATTTCGTTTAGCTAAGATAAATTCCAAATCCTCCTTTGTACCAAAAAGCTTTCACAAAAATAGCTTTTTAAAAACAGGAAAAAAAATGAAATGCAGTGTGTATCGATGGAATAGTAATCAAAATTTGTGAAAATCGCGATTTCCGTCACTCTGAATTTCTGTTATATTCTATATAACAGGTTCGTTAGCTGCACAGGACGAAATGAATTAGTTGCATCGTGGAATATCCCAGCGAAACTGATTTTCCATCTATTCTCGATTTTACTCCGGGAAACTTTTCCCGAATTCCTAACGTTGCTATTGTCGATGTGTAGAAGGTGGTTTCCTACATAGCCGCTGAGGAAGCGAATCGTTAGTCATCCTATTTCCATAACCTGAACCAGCGTTGCCTAGAGCCTGCAAAAATGGAATGGTGGATGTGGCTGCGCGCAGGGCCGTACACGCGGCGTGAAAAACGATCGGTTGCGTCGCACATCCACTCCCGATGAACTCATTCCGGCCATACTGACGTCTTCGACAGTACACCAGGGGTGCCATTTGCAAATTAATAATTTACGACGATTCTGCTTGAAAATATTGCACCCTGCTCTTGAGAATTAGGCGATTAACGTGCGTTTTCCTGACCTGAATAAATCTACCAACGGTTATCGTGGGTTTTCGAGTCTAAATAAATCTACCATTTCCTAAACGAAGAAGGAATTAAATAAATTAAATAAATTATTTCCAATTTATTTTATAATTTTTCTTTTCATAATTTTTAATCAAAAATTTCGAAATTCGAGGTTCTATTGCTTTTGCTTCGACACTTTGCAACGTTTCTTATGATATATTATACACGCAATTAACTTTTCACTGTCCATCTCTCTTTTCTTATCTATATATGTATTCCGAGATCCACGCGTGCTCGTAATTACCAATGGGATCTAAATCGGAAATCTAAAAGAGATGAATTTATCCTCTATTTCGCGCTATGATTAATTTTCTAATTTATCCGCGCGAAAAATTCTTATAAATAGAAGCATATGCGAGGTACAATTAGATTACTTTCATAATCATGAGCATATATCATACAGAGATTGGTTATTTGAACGACTATGATAGGTTTTTAAGCTTAAAAATCTTCACAAACACAATGAATTTCTCGTGTATATTTAATTCGTGATTAACTGTAGTTGGATCGAGTATAGTTAGTTGGGTGAAATTATTAGCATATTTTATAATAGGAAACAGCTAAGATTTTTGGATAGTAATTAGTAGTTCAAATCGTTTAAATCAACGTTAATTATATGTAGTATATCGAATATAAAGAAAGGAACGAATTAAATTAATTATTTATATCGTTACTAAATAGCTAGGATTGATTAGAAATTATGTAATTCATAGATAAGAATATAAATATGGATTTAAGTATGGAGAATGTAACTACATCTATAGAGTAATAACCCTACGCTAATTGGCTAAATAGCTGACATTTAGTGAATATTCCGAAAGCCATAAGAATTTGAAAATTTATTTTCTCCGAAAGAAACCGAACGAAAGTTATTGGCATTACATCGCTCGCTATGAAATCTGTGGGTTGAAAACTTTTTCAAGGGCATATAGTGGTAAAATATATGTTCAATAAATTCTTAGTTTCATTTCATTTGTGTACACCCGTGTATCCTCGTTATTTATACGGAACCGCTCCTTCACTGAACTCACCAGCGGCCATGTCGTTTCTTGTGAAAAATCATTGACTTTCAGTCGACGCTAAAAAGACGCCATCATGGAAAATTAACATTTTAAATCACGTTTATGACGTCAAGCAACACCATAAACTGACAGCTGATTTATTGCGCGCCATTAACCGGAGACCTGATTTGAAATAATTTATACAGTCCCCTGCGCTTGCTCAATTTTTTGCACACCTAGCATCGTTTATTATTTAAAATTAAAGCCTTATAAAATTCGTTTTATAACGTTTCTCACACATTTTGTCACCTCAGACACAGCTAGCACCATCAAAACTAATACCCTCAGGAGAGGATAATTTATTATCGCGGAATTCGAAGACTGTCCTATTTGCATTTACGACTGGCGATAATTCGTCTTCGTAACCGGTTCTAGGTTCTATTTAGTGTCTATTTTCTCGCAAATTTTATATTTATATAGCTAACAATTCTTCCTGGGCATTATCGTATTACCATAGTAGAACGTCGATTATGCAAATTTTGATTATACTTCTGAGTTTTATTTTATATCGTTCAATCTTTCAAGGCTTCAGTATAATCAAAATTCTGAAATATAATCCAATCAAAATAAAATAATATAAAATTTTTCAAATATGCGTTTGTAAATTTTTTATTATTTTATTTGAAAATACTATTAATAGATTTTTTCAGTCTTATGTGTGAAAGATAACATTCTTGAAATGACCACCATTTTCCTGCATATGAAAAAAGGCAGAAAAGAACATTACAAATAAATAAGTTATGACTTTTTTAGTAGTCACCTGAAAATATTGAAATTAGGAAATTTAATTACCTAATGTGCTCAGATTCCAAAACTCTTATATGACGAATCACGAATGAACATAGACAAATATAATTGAGAATATAAAAGTATTTATAATTTTTAATTTCTAATTGATTTATGACAAAATTGCAATTCTCTTATTATTTTCCAATTAATTCGAATAATCGACGATCGATTGTACATTTCCTTTTCTTTTTTAATATTTTTTTTTTTTTATATGTATGAGAAAAATCGAGTTCATTAAGAGGATGAGTCACAGTCTTTCTGGTAATGGCAATAAACAAATAACGATTTTCGCAGGTGCTCATGAATAATTCCTCCGTTTCTGTTAAGGTGCCTTTGACAGAGAGTCGAGAAAGCATTTCCGCGTTCTTCTCACCGCGACTGTATTTTCCATTGCTTATACGTGACTTAATGCCGGTAGTTGTTACTTGTCACTGCAGTTGCGTTAAACTTTCCGAAAGAAATCACCGCGACGTAAGTTATCGCAACTTCGTTGATGACGATACATCCACCAGCTAAACGCATTGTCCCCTTCCGCCTCCGCGATTCTCTTATGCGAATATCCGACATAGTTCTTGCACACGGGAGTATCAACCGTGTCTCTGCCACGCGAACACGTGTTTCACGTCCTACGCGATAAATTCGAATATTATTATTTTCCAAACTGTTATAACTGTTCCACTTTTTAAATTCGAATTTCTAAATACCGATAATTCGATTTTTATAAACGAGTAGACGCTATACGTGAATTACGTATTACCTTTTCATTGATTCTTTTTTTATATCTTCAGCGTCATTTTCACTATTATTTTATTATATAATTGAAGTATTCAATCCAAGGATGAGCTTCCAAAAATATGTAGGATCTGGATATATATTTTCCGCTTACTTAGGACCCTTAACCTTAGGTTTACGAGCGTTTTTATATATTTATTTCTACGGACACTCGTCAGAAAATGAAAAAATCATATTTTCTTTTTTTAAAAAAAAGATGAGTTTAATTTAAACATGATTACAATATTAATAGACTTAATGTAAGTTTTTAAGTATATTAATATTCTATAATTCGAGTATCCCACTCCTCAAATTGACAAGTTCTGTCAACATTATGTTGAACCTACGATACTGCACAATATTATAAATCCGCTCTCGCGATTTCTTCGCATTTCAATCCGATGTTGTAAATAATAAATTTTAATATTTAACTGTACCAATCTGATTTTCTTCCAAAAGTATTTTTCTTCCAATAAAAATTCGTTCGACGAAACTAGAAACTGAAATTATTTCTTTCTGAAATCATAAGTGTCGTTACCTTTAATTCTATTTCATATTCTATTACCCTATCATCTGACCACCCTTTTAATTTTCTTAAAAGCATTTACTTCGATGCCCATTTTTATTCAATTTCATCTCAGTATTAAAATCACCAACACGTCAAAAGAAACGCGAATTTCACATTACATCGTACCTGCCGATTTTTCCTGCCGTTTTTCAACACTTGGATGCTGCAACCCAGTCGAGTTCTTGCAAAATGTCGATAAAAAAATCGGCTCCGTCCCATCGAAGCGTTTAATCGTATTCTTTAACGGCCGCCCTCCTCGTTTAACAGCGGCAGGCAAAAATCGGTCACAGAAACAAGTCTGAATGTGATCGTAATTAAGCGAGTATCTCGAGCGCCTTATGTAAAAGCGTTCAGCAATCCAGCCATGTTGGCGACGATTCGAAAAGCCGAGATTTAATAAGACGCCGCGGAAAAAATGCGTGTCTCCGGCGATACCATGGCACGCGGTGGATTATTAATGCTCGTCAGGGCACGCATAATTAGAACGAAAGCTTTGATAACGCTTTAATTGGAATTCTAATTGGGGGGACGGCTAAATGAGAGCGTGAACGTACGGGCTGAACGTTCCGTTGGTGATGACGACATCGGGTCTATTTCACGCGGTGCCGTGAGGCAAGAAATCACGGGGGAGGAACGGATCCCCGGTATATCTTCGTGAGATATACGCTATATGGATCGGTGTGTACGCGCACTTTCGTTTTACTACGTGAGATATGATGTTTAGATCGCTATTAACTACGGAATACCAGAAGGAACGCTCCTAATGAGGATCGGTACGCTAAAATTCTCGTTATTGGTTATTTATTGACAGAGAGGCAGCGGTATTTAACGCTGCGCTTTGGGCTGTTTCTATGCAGCTCGTTATTGGGATAATGCTTAGATCAGTGCCGCTCGTAAAATATACCGTACGACGTATTCCTGATTATTAATGCGTGCTGGTTTATTGGAATTCCTTTTATCGGAGAGAGTGGTCGTTGGTGAGATCCTTTGAGTTGTTTTTATGTGTCTCGTTATTGGCATAAAGTTCAGGTTTAGTTATAAAATATGTGGAAAAAGATTGGTTTATTGAAATTCTTTTCAGGTATATATTGTCGAAGAAAAAGTGGTGTTAAGTAAAATCCTTTGGGTAGTTCCTATGGGTCTCGTTATTAGGATAGAATAAAATATCTGGGAAAATTTGATTTATTAAAATTCCTTTTATTTGCTTTTTTTACTGGTGTACGAAAAGTAATGTTAGGTAAAATCCTTTGGGCGGTTCCTATGAAACTTAGTAGTATATCTGAGAGTATTTTAATTACTATTAGATCACAGACATTTTCTTTTCTTAATTATATTTATTCCTAAAGGAAAGGAAGTGTTAGATTAAATCCTTTGGGCTGTTCCAGTAAAACGTGTTATCGATGTGATGTTTATAATTTAAATTCGGAATGTTCAATGTCAGCTACACTACCAATAAACAATTAACTTCTTTAACTCTCCCTCGTTATAAATTTATCGATAAACAATCAGCAGGGATAGATCTATCCCTTAAAGCTGTTTCTACGAATCATGAATTTTAACACGCGAGTCGTAGAACATAAATCGCTGGCAGCTCCGCGATATCTAAAGCAACGTTTCTAATAACCACGATTGGCTGCCTGAAATTCCTTTCGTTATTTATCCGCCAGCGAAACTGCCTGGAATCTAATTGTCAAAACTATTTCCATCAAACACATGGTCGACGTAGTGCTTTATCAGGCACGAAGTGCCCGAAGCATTTTGCCCGTGGCGTGTCTCTAATCATGACAATTGGCTCCCTAAAATCCCTTTTATTGATTATTTATTCACACACAATCAGCGATACCGCGCTCGCCTCCTCGGGCGGTTTCCATCGAGGAAGTTAACGATATTCGTTCGAACGCGTGATGTATAGTGCAAGGATCGCTGTTAGGCGAGCTCGAGGCATACGTGTCCCCGAATAAAATCCTCTTTATTGATCATTCATCATCGAAGAAACCGGCGGTATCAGTTCTGATTCTTCGACCTGTTTCTACGGAATGCGCTGTCGATAATTATCAGAGATCGATTAATTCCGACGTATTCGGTGTTGGATACTCGAACGAGACCCCGGGAAAGAAAGCTGCTCGATAAATCGGCGGTGTTCCCCCTTTATCCGGCCTCTTCTCTTATTTTATAACACTCTGATTGCCACGCCACCCTTATACGGCCGACTTTCTTATGCGTTTCCACCTCCGAGGCGATGTTACGGCGTATTCGCAGAGAAGTTAATTTGCGATACACAATTCCGCGTATGCGAACGTGAATTAGGGACGAAATGACTTTGATGACACGGTAGTTACCACTCTATAACGTCGTCTCTTTTATTTTCTCCGCGTTATAGATTCGTTGGAATTATAAAAATCGATTTACGAGGTTACCGGGCGGCAATTAGGGTTGTCTGTTCATACTACTGCCAGATTGTAACGATTATCGGGTGTGAGGTATTGTAGGGTGTATCCGTTTATTACGCGAAAAATACGTAGTATATCTTTATATCGTTGCGTGTCGAAGTAATTGCCCTTATAGAGTGATAAATATCGAAACTTCATTTCGCTCTGCTTTTACCTGCAGCGGGAAAGTAAACTCGTCTGAACTTCTGCCTCCTCAATTTCGATCTTCATTCCTAGTTTATGTGCGTACATGAAATGTAAGTTGCCCAGGGTGAGTGGCTTGAATTGATCGTCTGGAATATCTTGGAAATTGTCTAGGATACTGGAGAACGTTCTCGCAAAAGTCAACAGTTTCGAAACAGATGTAATTTCGTATACTTAAGGAGTCTCTTAATGGAATATTTATATTTTACTATTTTATTGTTATTTTTGTACATATAGTAATTTCTCTAATGAGAAGCTTCCTGTTATCCATGAAAAAAGTGATCAATTTGTTTGGGTAAAATATATGATTCTCTGTAAATAAAAATCTTTGGATTCAAATATTCAATCTTAATTATAAAATATCAAAGAGATGATTTGTTTACTGAAATTATTATTAACTGTATATTACTGAAGGAAACATGATATTAAATAAGATTTTATGGTGCTAATTTGTGCATATACATTCTTGTGATATACGATTATATACTCGTAGCATTTTAATAATTGTTATAAAAATATTACAAGCTTGGTATAATTAGTTTATAATCGTTAGTATTACTTCCTATGTTGTCAGTTCCAAAATCTATACTCATAATTAGATTTCATGTAACATGTGATAATGTTAAACATAGATTTTATAAAAGAGTAATATTTCAAAAAATGGAATATGTTAGCACATTAATATGTGCGAATTTAAATTGCTATGAAAAAACGAGTAGGTGTATAATGAATGAAGTGTTATATGAACTATATATATGTGTTTATGTAATATATGAAAGAAGAAAAGATGAATGAGAGAGTAAATGTCAATATAATTGAACATTTCTTCTATATTATTACGCGATTCATATCTAACTTTAATATATTCTGATAAATATTTTATCCATTAGCAACAAAACATAGATTTCAAAATTATTTTATATTTCAAGCTGTCCATTCAGAAGCACTAACAATCGAATGCAACATGGAGAAACGATATCGATGGCTCGGATGTAACACTTTGGACGATGAGTTCGTTTTGTAATCGTCTGCGAGGCGCATCCTTTGGTTTCGCGAATGTAGTTGGAATTATTCCGAGGCATAGTCTAGACGAAATTAACGCAGGTAAATGCTCTTGGTTGATCAGCCTGGTGGAAGCGTACTGTTCGCATGATTTATGGAGTACTAATTAACGCTCTCGCCGTATCTCGATATGGCGGATCTGCGCGTTTTTGTGTGCGCGATGAACGGTTCGTTTGCCGCTCTACATGCTGCCAACGAAGCTTTCGAGGGGCCCCGATTGATGAAACACGACGTTACATGTTGTTCTTCCCATCTCGCCCGTGTTTCATCGCGACTCGTTAATTTCTTCCTACGTTAAACGCGTTTCAACGGTTATTATGAATGATTAATACCGGAAATGGAGAGTGCGCGACTCCGCATGCGCACTCTACGCTTCCATTGTTCTTGTTCCTTTGACCAGCTGCGTTGCTTTTATCTCGTTTGGTACACTTCAATTTCGAGCCGGTCTTTTCATTCTTTGCGTTAAACGCGAAATCGAATTTCACAGGGACGAATCAGACGTTTGATACGATAAAGCTCGAGAAATTTTTCTGATTCATTTTTCGATACTTTGAATCTTGTTTTCGGTTACAGATATGTTTAAGGTTTACGGGAAAACAAGTGGTGTTTTGTTGCGAAATTCGGGTTATTTTTATGAGATAGAAAATAACTCGATGATGTTAGGAGTTTGAATTTTACTTTTATTCGTTTTTTATCATTTCCTTGTTTGATTACGTGGTGTGTTTTTTAATAATTTTGTTAATGGTTTAATGGTTTCGTAATTAGTGTAATTGTAGATCGTATTTTTGAGTACAGATTGAATTGAAGATTTAATTTCTTTGGGATTCCTTTTAGTTTAATTATATTTCAAATGTATTTTGACTTTTAATTAGCATGATATCACTTTTTTACAAATTAGGTTGTTACTTTCTTTTTATTATGCATTTATTTATATGAATATTGTTATTTAGTACCATTATAGTTGAGATTTTCAGTGAAATATTTAAAATAATATATCGTGTATGTGTTTATTTCTTGTTCGAATTTCCTTCCTATAATATACATATTTTATTTAACAAAACGTGAAAAATCGAAATAAGTCTCGCATTATGCAGCAGCCCCTGGATTAGCTTCGTTTTACTCGTTATACCCCGATAGCAATCTCGTATTTTAAAAATTTATTATTCAAAACGTTGCCTGTTGGCAACATTTATGCTTGATAACAACCTATGATGAATATTATGGCGCAAAAGATATTTATCGGTATTGAATATTTATTGAAACTTATTACTCTGTAATTGCAAATTCACCGTAAACATCGATGCCAATCGTATAATCGTACATTTTTTATAGACGATCAAATTTACTGATGTGCATGATTACCATTCATTACAACTAATTTCCATAGCCACTTCGATTGTTACATACTTTTTAAGTAACGTTTATCTGCTATTAAACGTTCTTCGAATTCTTCTTTTATATAGAATTATAATAAACTCATTATATCAATAATAAAAAATTAATAACCGACATTATTGGAAAATATTACATTTTTGTATGAGATATTTCAGAACCTAAGAGTTATTAACAATTCATTCGTTAATTAACATATACATTAACACAGTATATAACACATCTGACGAAAATTACTCGTACAATAATTTGTATTTGTTATATAATTGATAGCATGTGATAATTATCTAATAAAAATTATTGTTCCATTAATTCATGATAGACTGGCAAGTAACAAATATATTTATTAAATATCATTCTAGCAATTTATACCTGTTGGTACGAAGCCACGTGCTTCGGATATTTTATTTGCAACGGTATTAATATTTCTAACAATCCTTCTTCGCTTCCTACATGCCGCTAGAAACACAATTTAATTATCATTAAAATGATTGCAAGCATTTACCCCTTCTTTGTATACCAGTTTACGAGTGAATAGAAACTCGCTTTGTTAGTCGTTTTACCTTTTTAGCACATTGGTAGCCCTGGACTAGCTAACCTCACAGGCGTGCATTAATCTTCATAACCTTAACTCTTTCTAAGTAAACTGAATAGAGGTTTAATTCATTACACAGCGAAAAAATGCTGCGAGCTTGAAAAGATGATACATGAATGGAGAATAAATTATTTTTCTTTTTTTTTTTCCGAGGCAACGTTCAACGGTTTCCTTTGAAAATTTTTTAGCATCAACTGTGCCACGTAACTCGCGAATCATTTATGTAATTATTCGCGTCAGTGTTCCTAAAAGTTGTTCCCTCTTCGCATCAAACGCTGGCTAAATTTTTCGAATAACCGTATCAAATATTTCCCCGTCCTTTGCTTCGCATAAATGCCGCGGTAATGATCGCAATAACAGTAATCACACGTTTCTGTGTCCTCTGAAATGATACTTTGGAGTGGATTACATAGCCAAATATCAAAGCAAGGTGATATTGCAAATTTCAACCACTTCCGAACCATGCAACAGGAAAAAGTGAATAGCTTAATTCACACAGTTTTTTTCTTTTAATGTACAAATTACACGTTCAAAAAGAGAATGTGTTTACGCTCTGTGAACCGGGTTATTCTATTATGTTCAAAATGTAATTCCTTTTGAGATAAAGTTCAAATTAAATTCACGATATTCCTCTGCTCTCTAGAGATGCAAATTGTTCCTAGCTAATTTTAAATGCACACTTTTGCATATACACAGTGGTATTTTATAAACAAGATTTTTCTACGCGGGTTAAAATGATTCGCTTTTTACCTATTTCTGTTTTTATTAATTATTCTACTTTACTTATTTGAGATTTTGAGTCAAAGTGGATGGAATATTTTAATTTGTGATTATATACATATTTATTACATACTTGAAAATTGTATAGTTATGCGTAGACTGTCTATTCAGTTCATTCTCAATAATAAATTTTGCTCTTTATGATATTTTTAATTTAATTTTCAAACGTGTAAGTGATTTAAATTATTTAATTAATGCTCTTGGAAAAGGTGGTAAATTTTTCTTTAAAAAAATTCTACAATTTTAAAGTTCATTCAATGTGCTCTTTTTTTTGAAGTAATAGGTGTTTCAAGATTGCAGTTAGCTTTTACTGAATGAAAGGAAGCAAGTCGAACGCAGGATTTGACGAACGACCCAGATTCGGAATGCAAACTTTTCCAATTAATTCGCGCTATTTTAATTTATCGTTTCAATCTTCTATTCGGAAGTTGCTGAAAACAGAAGAAAAAGTCAATTTGAAACTGTAGCAACAGGAAATTCCATTCTCTTCGTGGATAGATTCAATGAAAATGGGTTTGCGTTGTGATCAGAGAAGCACCAACATTCCTCTCAGCGATCCAGCCAATCCTCTACTATAATCGAAATTATAGCTGTACCAAGTGAAACGAATATTTAAAGTCCACTATATTTTTCTGCAATTCATTTTAATCAATTTTGACGACGATATAAAGATATATACATTGGAAAATTAAATTATCAATAAATCTACCTAGAGATTGGAAGGTGAATTTAATATAATTCTATTATTAATTCTCCATACTCTAAAAATATTTTCATTCAATTGAATTTTTTTAGTTCGGAAATTCTGAAAAGCAAACGTTGCGTTTCCAAGAGAAAACAATTAAAATTGTTATTTTTTTTAATAGAAATAAAACCAAATAAAAATTGTGGATTATATTTTTTTATTAGTTAGTTGATTTAGTTAATTCAAGATGAATATATTTATATTAGCACTTCTGTAATTTAATTGAAATGTTGAATTTGAATATTTACTAATGATTTCGTGGTGTTATCCAAAATTTAATAAAATTGGTCAACTTTTCCTTGGTTGAAGCCTAAGGGAAAATAAAAAAAAAATGGCATTAGTTAAAAAATGTTCGTTACCCTCTCTGTGAAAGCAGCATTTTTCGTTTATTCGTTTAACGGAAAATGAAGTTTGACGTGTTTTAATTTCTCGTTCCAAATTCCCTCGAAGAACCGCGCATGTAGGCGAATGTGTAAAAAGTCGAATGAGTTTTTAGTTTTTAAAAATTTCCCGAGAGCACGGCTTCTATTTAGAAAACTAAACCGTAAATCGTATCTCTATTCGACGTGTCGGAGTCGCCCGTGATTTTATGACATGTCGATTACCAGCAAAAGAAAAAAGAAAAATCCTGTTCCTCTTAAATTTTAATTAAGACCGCTGATATATCTCCTCGTGCGTCTGACATAAAATAAGATTCTAATTTTAATGGCAGCGAGAATGCCGTGTCCCAGCGATAAACTCGCAATCAATGCCTGTAATAAACTTTCGAATGTTTTTTATTGCAGTCGCGGATTGAGTTATTAAGTTCTAATTAAGTGACAATTATCTCTGTATTTTTATCTCGATCAAAGAGACGGTGAATTGTGCACACGACCGTGTGTTCGCGTTTTAAATGAGCGAATCGAAGGTTCAATTTAGTTTATGTCGTCGGTTTCATTTAACAACGTCTGAAACTAGGTAAATAACCGATTAATTTAAATGACATTCGATAATACTGATAATTAATATTAGGTTCAAGAAAAAGAAATTCATATGATATTTAATAATATAATAGATTTCTTTTTATATTTTTATTATTGTGGAAAAAGAAATCCATTATTTTTATAATTTTAAATAGATTTCTTTCCCTCCAAGAATAAATTAAAAAAAAAATTATTAACGAACATGGAACATTATCAAATATTTAAAATAACGCTGTAATTTGTTTTATTTTGCCAATTCTCAGATCTGGATACTTAGAAAACAATAATTGCAAATAATTATAATATAAATAGTAATGTGATAAGAATAAAAAAAATAAAGAATAGTTCAAATCATGTCTATGAACATTCAACGTCATGGCTTCATGAAATGTCAATGAAAGTGAAATTCCATTTGTTTCAAACTTTTTATTTTCATTCAAGGTTTCAAAGCTAAATATATGTGAAAAAATTTAAACGTATATGTATTTAAGTAAATGACCAGTGATTGGATGGACCTCATAATACCATAGAATATACTTATTCTAATTACTAATAAATATCTGATATTAAAAATGGATTTTATATAATTCCTATAATTAAACGAATTCAGAATTTCGTTTTCGTTACACACCGAAAGCTGATTCGTTGCGTATAATTTCCAGTCATCGTGAACGACTTTCACGCGTGTTTTCAATTCCATCACCTTTCTTTCTTTTTCACTTTCAACACCAGGTAACAAGAAAACGCGAAATATAGCTTGTAGATAATTGAAAAATGTGCACAGTTTTAGTTTCAGCTTTATTTTGAGCTTATGTTCGACTGTAGAGTCCATTTTATTTCTTTCTTTCTGACTCTGGTTCAAAATTCTCAATTAGAAATTACTCTATTCTTTTTAATTGTTCTTTTATCCTATTTTAATCTTTAATTCTGTTAGGAATTTTTCTATTCTATTTAATTACGTCTTTTACGTAATTTAAGTGTTTAATTAAACTTTTGTATTAACTTGAAACGTTATACGTGATATGTAAATGATAGTTTTTTAAATGGCATTCGGAGAAAGCTGTGGGCCATTCGTGTCGATAAATTTCTTGAAGGGTACTCCCAGGGAGTTCCTTAAATGGGAATCGTTTCACGTGAACGAAGTTATTCGAACGTTTGAAAAATTGATAGTCAGCTGGCGGCAGATCGGGTAAGCGCGGGAAATATGGTAATATTTGAAAACTCAATTGATCCGTTTTTTGTACAATATGCGGTTCTTTGTGCAATATAGACCGAACAATCGATTTATTTCCCGTAAAGTATGCATCCCTTTGTGCAATATGCAGGCGAACAGTTGATTTGCTTTTTGCACGGGATGTGCTACCTTTTATGCATTATGCAACCATTTTATACGATATCACGTGGCAAGATTGACAGGGCTTTTGTTTATTAATATCGCTCGTCAATTTGTTAGTCTTCGATAAATGAATCCACGGTATTTGGCAGTGCCTATTTGCGCCAATTATTTCATCATTCGTTCTGGATCGCTGCGTACAGCATGAAATCGAACGAACGTTTGTTGTAACTTCCCAGTTGTCGTTTTACCATATTCTGTAATTCAAATTTTTTTTACCATTTTCACCGGCGAAAATTTTACATGCCTACTGGCTCTCTCCTCTTTTTTTTTTTTTTTTTTTGCTCGGTACACTTTTTGTAAATTCTTCGTAGATTTTGTAATATTTGGTGGTATGTTAGATTTAATTTTTTATCGTATATGTAGGATATTATATACTAAGTTAATAATTATGATTATAATTTTAATGTTAATTGATAGTAATGTTTGAGGTATAAATTTATTTCGAATTTAATAATTTTGCGTTTTAATAATTTTAATAATTTTCTCATGACACTGAGTTTTTGACAATGTTCTCTGTGGGGAAACAAAAACATTAATTTGAGAAATTATTGTTAGAGAACTCATACGTTTGGTTCTATTCGAGATGAAAGATTTGAAAATAAAAATTTATTACTGTATATGAAAATATCAATACCATGCCACATATTTTCTATAATTTCATTTCTTAATAAACTAGTAATTAAATATTCTTTACACGTATTTCTCACTTAATAATTTTCACTTTTAAAGTCATATTGTCCAGTTGAATTTAAGGAAAATTTCTAAGTACCATACTTTTTCCCTAGGATATTTCTTAAAATTCCTTCAACGATTAAGTGCTTTCGCAATAGATCACTACTGTTACACAGTTGTTTTTTGCTTCCTATTTTTATTTTTATTTTTTTTTTTTTTTATTTTCAATATCCGTAACTTCTGTTTCACTGGTTGAATCAGTTTTATTGCCAGAAATCTCTTGTCGGCCGTTTTACGGCCATTACCAAATTGCTCTCGTCGATGGCTAGTTCCATCGTTGCCTTTAAACTGAATCCGAAAATCGTGAAACTCGACAATATACTGTTACAATATTTTGTTCCGTGTAAAACTGATACAATAAGAAGAAACACGAGTATTTTGAAAATAGTTCGTTAGATATTTCCACGTGAAGAGCAAATTTCGAGTGTTGTACTTGAATTATATTAATGATACTAATTCTCCTTGAACTCGTGAGAGGAATTATTACAGAAACGGTAGTTACTATAGTTTTCTGCTGTAAATATAATTCTGAATTCTATAATAATCCCAGTGTTCTCGATTTTTTTATAAATTATTAATAATGGAATTATTGCGAAAATGCTATTCCGTTCGACTTGTTGGTATAACATTTGGTTCTTTATATTCATTTTCAGCGAAACGATGCTACAATTCCTAATAAACTTTTATTTATGTAAAAGAGAGGGAATACAAAGGATAAAGGTTAACAAATTTTATTTTTTAATATCGCATTAATCATCGGACATCTGCATGAAGAAACGCGCATGAATGAAATGCTTTACTAGTCTGCGTATTCTGTGTCCTCTGTTAATTAGAATATAAAGTTCTTTCTGTTCCTAATTGGTTTAATTAAAGCGTAACAAAGTGAAGTATCAGGGAAATGTAACTTTTGATAAATAACGTACAGCATATGAGTATTATAAAAATCAAGGGAAATATCAATAATAATATTTTGTAGATTGTTTCCAAGGAGTCAACACATCAAACTCTTTTTTCGTATATTAGGAAAAATTTATTTTAATTTACGATTATTCGACAAATAATTTCATAAAGTTATCGATAGTCAGTTATTCCAGATATATATCTGTGGTTTAGCAAGAATAGATGAAGAATCGCTATAACAAGTTTATCTTGAGACGTTGTTACCTATTTAAAAATATTTCTCTATGAAATTTTGTGTATATTGTTTATACAAAATTAAATTTATATTCAGTAATATACATAACGGCACGCAATGTTGCAATTTAGAAATTCTCTCGCTATATACGCGTATTACACCTCACTGGAAGAGCTGCTCTTAACGAGCTATTACCAGTCCATAAAATTCCCTATAAAATATACGCCCAAGGGTATACGAGGTATTAACAAGCAACAGTTTATATCGTTCTTATATTTCGTAACAACATTGATTCTCGATGGAAGCTTTGTAATTTCTACGTTACCATGGGACCTATAAATTTAAAAAAATGTTTCATTATTTCAGAATATCAAAAATACTATCAAACTACAGCAAGTTCTTACCAATATCTATATTTCGTAAAATTAATATTAATATATGACTTTGGATGATTCTGAAAGATCAAACTATTTTCAAGCAATATTAAATAATTTCCACAGATTTAGCTCATCAAGAATATGCTATAAAATTCTTTTTAAAAGGCCAAGAAAAATCGACAAAAATAACAAAATGACGTATTCGCTGTAAAATAAATATTTTACCAAACATTTACTAAATATCCATTAACCAAGACCATTTTCTAAATACTTATCGAAGTATTAATATAGTAAAAATTGATTAATAATGTAGAAATTGAAGATATTTACCGCAGTAAATATTAAAGATTCAAATTAGACACTCTGTATGTACGTTCGTATTTAGAGAGAAGTGATCTGGGCTCATGAAACCTTCTTTGAGTTGCCCTAGAATGGATATAGCCGTACATCACCAATTCCTGAGCTATCACTGTGCCTTGTATACGAAATTCGCTATTCGACATTATACTCACGTGCTTTACAAACGAATTGGCTATCACAGGTTAGATGGGTTAGATAAACTTTGTTAGGGTCAGTGTCCCTAGCAGTGTTATTAGCTACGCTCGCGTGTACAACAGATCCATACACGACGGTAATCAAACATACCAGATTCATAGGGGATTCGGGATCCGCGTCGCAAATCACGAACTGCACGAGAAAGTCATTTCCCACTCTGTCCAGTATCAAAATTCATCTACTTTCGTCGAAACAGGCAATGGGAGACACTCGCGATATCGGGGATACTGTAAGTGGTACACGTATTCCATGGCGGTGAGCACAGTCAGACACAGCAGTGATAAATAACGATGGCCGAGACATCTCCGACATCTCGGCTTTCTGCCATTATCGTGCAAGGCTTCCCAAATTTTTCCCGATCTGTCGGTTAAGATGATATTGCTCTCGGTTACCTCCAAATCTTGCATTTTTCATTCAACATCTCCGCGTGATTATACAACAATTACATACAGAAAACCAATTACCATTCTCTCCAAAATAAAAATATTTTTAAACATGTACACATTCGTAAATTATCAGAGAACTAAAATGTCTCTTGAAATATCGAATTTTCTTTCGTAATATTACATAATATTTTGATTTTTCTCATATTGGATTAAAGTATTATTTAATATAAATTATTAGCTTCGAAATAACTGCAAAAATCACGATTCCTTTAATATATTAACCCTTTGTGAACGAGTAACGAAGATAACGATACATCGAGTATATATTAAGCAATTAAAAACAAGGAATCGAGGGAAATTTTTTGAATTAAAAAATATGTACATCATGGATGACAATGCTAAAATTATATTTCGTTATATTCAAAGCATCTTCCAATTTAAAAAATAGAATTTCCACGTGTAACTTAATTTTGCCTTACAAAGGCATCAATATATCTTTGAAAATGAATTTCAGATTATGATAAAGCTTGTTGAACAATTTACATACAATATTTCTATTAAATTTTTCCTAACTTGTCTGGAAACAGAGGTTTAGCTGGCTAGAGCTAACCCATGTGCTAGGATCATGCATATACCGCATAGGTCAAGCACAGATCGATAATCGTGGCAGATGTTGACATTCAATTCCAAATGTTATCATTCGCTATCATCCTTCATGCATCTGCACTCCATTTACATCCATTTTACCTCTCCGGTTCTTCCACGGGAAGAACCTAATAAACGCCAGAAATCAAACAGGCTCGCGAGGTAAAAAGACACTTCGATACCTCGATCGGAGTAATCGATATTCGGATGACGTTGAAATTTTCCACGAGGACCGGAAGCTAAATGCGGTTGCTAAATGCGAAGAAAAATAACCACGGAGAACAGACTAGATCCTTCAGCCTTAAAAATCAACAGACCAGGCCTCCACTCCAATGTAATAACTCCACCAGGCTGAAAAGGACAGAGCTCGCATACTTGCATCATTCTACACCGGTTCGTACAATGCAACCCTCGGCTTTCGGTAACCCTTTCTTCATCGTACAAATTAACGTAACCATCCGCGAGTTTCTTAATGAGCATTTCCCTCACAATCCGCCAGCAAACCCTACTGAACTAACTTTCCCAGAGGCAGAGGTATCAGGAATAATCAGGAAACTCCGCAACAATGAAGCCTCTGGTCACGATACGTACCTAACATCTTAATTAAAAGAACCGTCTAGGAAAGCGATAGTTCAGCCAGCGTGCATTATTAATAACGGTAGGTTTCGGTTACTTCCGAGTTTTTAATCAATCGCTTTTTGTGCATTAAACGCGTTTAATTACGCTTTGTGATAACATTGTCGTCGTAGTTTAGTCGGAATCCGATTGTTCACGGTTCCTTCTGAATACCAAGTGGTATAATGGAAGATCTTTCGAATTTTTCCTATTATTTTCTATGTGTACTGTATCAGGAATAATTAAGGAACTTCGCAACAATGAAGCCTCTGGTCACGATACGTACCTAACATCTTAATTAAAAGAACCGTCTAAGAAAGCGATAGTTCAACCAGCGTGCATTATTAATAACGGTAGGTTTCGGTTACTTCCGAGTTTTTAATCAATCGCTTTTTGTGCATTAAACGCGTTTAATTGCGCTTTGTGATAACATTGTCGTCGGAGTTTAGTCGGAATCTGATTGTTCACGGTTCCTCCTGAATCCTAAGTGGTCTAACGGAAGATTGTAGATTTATGTGTTCGAAGTTTCCTCTTCCGAATTTTTCCTATTATTCTCCATGTGCACTGTATCAGGAATAATTAAGATACTTCGCAACAATGAAGCCTCTAGTCATGATGCGTATCTAACATCTTAATTAACACTAAACCTACCATGGTTTTAATCACTATTTTTCAAATTTTGATCGAACATTTCCCATCTTCGCGAATTTTCTTTCAATATAAGTATAATTATTTTCGCGATGTCTCGTGTTATTCTACTTTTTGAAGCTTCTATTTTTTTTCCTATTCAACGGTCATTTTGACCGTGGTAGGTTTAGTGTTAAGAGAACCGTCTAGGAAAACGATAGTTCAGCCAGCGTGCATTATTAATGACGGTAGGTTTGGGTTGCTTCCGAGTTTTTAATCAATCGTTTTTTGTGCATCAATCGCGTTTAATTGCGCCTCGTGATAACATTGTCGTCGGAGTTTAGTTGGAATCCGATTGTTCACGGTTCCTCTTGAATCCTAAGTGGTATAACGGAAGATTGGAGATATTTGCGCGATTGAAGTTTACTGTTTCAAATTTTTCTTATTGTCTCTCGTGTGCACTGTAGCAAGAAACTTCGCAACAATGACTAACATCTTAATTAATAGAACAGGCTAGAAAAACGATGCTTCATCCAGCGTGTATTATTAAGGTTAGATTAGTGGCGAGTTTTTCATCGTGGAGTTAAAATTGGAACAATGGTAATTGTATTTCGTGATAACATTGTTGTCAGAGTTTAGTCGGAATTTAATTATTTATGGTTCCTTCTGAATCCCAAGAGTTATAATGGAAGATTGAAGATATTTACCTGTTTCACGTTCCCTCTTTCAAGTTTTTCTTATTGTTTTCCGTGTGCACTGTCATACTTCATACCTGAGTTTCCTGTAATAACATGTGATTTATAAGTGATTTGTAAGATTCGTGAGTTTGTTAAAAAAATTTTAATTTGCTTCTTTGTAATAGGTTCTATCTGCTCTTGACTGTCAACTTTGAACTCTGAATTCTAACTGACTCTCTCTCGAATCTTAATCCTTTTCTTCTCAACTTTTCTAGTTCTTCTTAGAAATACACAATAGGGGATTTTCCTAGAAGACATTCGAACATGGCTACCTGGAACCATCCATGGTCATGTATCTTTTACTCGCGTTATAATCTCGGGCACTTGGACTACTGTTCTTGTACACCACTAATGATCTACAATCTAGGCCAGGTACTTGGCTTGCACGACTATTACCGGGTTCAAGCACTCTTGATTCTTGATTTGTTGTACTTGAATTCTATTAAATTTTCATTAATACTATGCCAATTTAGAACTGTCTTCCGAATACTCGAAGGTCGACTATCACTGGCCTATTTTCTGCTGGTAAAAATAATTGGAAGTAGTATAGATGAACTCGTCATTCGTTTTTGCTCGATTTATTTGAACAAAAAGAGTGTAAGAAGTTTATGGCATTGACTGAAATTTGATTTCTATGAACTCGATTTTACCTAGTTCTTCTGGTTAGAGAAAAATCAACGGAATTCGAGTAGTAGAGAACAACTGTACAATTTGATGACAAGTTCTGTCCTTAATCCATACACTAATAGATATCCTTGTTGCTAGGTACTGTACTATCTCTGACCCTGTTTAACATTTACATTACCTATGCGTTCCACAATCCATCATAGCATATATGTACATATAACTGATTACGCGCGTAGCATAATCTTCTCCACAATGGACCTGTCCCCATAAAAAGCTAGCAATGGCCTAGAAGTCGAACATCAATTCTTAATCGCCATACTTAAGAATCTTAAATTGAATATTCGTTGTTTATTACTTTCAGTCATATTAATATTTTGTAATTACTCTTTACACTTTGTATCTCTGTACTCGAGTGTTGTAATAGTTTGTTTGATTATTTATTTTCTTCATTATTCCTTAATTTTATAAGTGTTAATAATCCATATTAATATTTTGCAATTACTCTTTATACTTTGTATCTCTGTACTCGAGTGTTGAAATAGTTTGTTTGATTATTTATTTTCTTCGTTATACCTTAATTTTATAAATGTTAATATTCCATATTAATATTTTGTAATTACACCTTATACTTTGTATCGCTCAAATTGTTTAATTACTTTTCCTAGTGTTTCGATCGTTCGTTTGGTTATTTATTTTCCTCGGTATACCTTAATTTTATAAGTGCTAATATTCCGAGTTTTATATTAATATTTCGAGCGAATAATGCCTTTATTAAAGTTCTTTTACATTTTTCACATGCACACTCGGTATCCAACTTTATGAGTTAATAAGTTGACGTCAGAGACGTCAGAGCGCAGAGGTTTAACATGTTCTGTGTCCAGAGAAACGTAAGGATTTTGACACACCCTTAAATTCAAGTAAAAAGGCCACGTTAGAATGTCTAACAGGTGAAAAATTGCGCTCGCATTAAATTCCCGGCGTTCCCCCCGTTTTCTCTTCCATCTTACTTAAATAACCTACCAACGAATACTCGTTTTTACCCTCGATAAAACTTTTATTTATTAACCAACCATCTCGAGTTTACCGATGCTTCCGGTCTCACTGGCGCATTAATATTCACGAGACCGAAGTTATAATACAAATTGGAATCCGTAGAATTGAAATCCAAAATACAGTTACGCGTAATACCATTGAACGGAAGTGAAGTTTCCCGGAAGTGGAAAAGTGGAAGGAAGAGGAATTTCGAAGATATCTTCGGTCGCTAATCGATTAATTGTAAAATCAGTTTCTGGAATTGCAACCAGTCGGGCCCGGCCAAGGGAATCAAATTTGCTCGGACATGTACATTGGAGATTCCAGTTTTGTTCGGAACAGCTAGGAATCTACCCGGAGTTTAGGCTGACCAACTTGGCCAATAGAAATGCTCTTCGCATATTTATCAAGTGTACAGTCGATCGCAGAAGCATTCGACTCCTCAGCCTCTGATAAATATTACAAATCTACGATAATTAATTAATATTCTAATTGCGACGATTATTTAAGCCTTTGAACTTGAAAGGTAAGCCTCTATCAGATTCTAAAGATCGACATTAATTGATAAAAGAGAAATCAAATAATTCTACGTTTTAATTTGCATACGATTTCTTATTCACCGTTTTAAAAATGTCGCCGACTTTATAGGAGAAGCTTTTCGAATTATTATTTTTGTGTAACGAAAAGGTTATCGAGTGCAAAGGGTTAATATCAATTAAATTCGAAACGCTATAAATAATATGGAAGTAAAACATGAGTGTTGGCAAATATATGTGGTGGAAATCAGAAATCTCACTAAGCCAGAAAAGTAGAATGGGAGAGAATAGAATAGAACGGGCAAAATAGAATAGAATAGAATAGAATTTATTAATCCTACATGTCTGAACTTGGTTTACTACACATTGATTCAACGACCCTTCTTATAGTGTATTATATTGCTTTCAGTGACCTAAAAGTTAGGAAATTTGTGCAACGCATAAAAATAGTCCAACTAAGAATTAACCTCGCGCTTTGTACTCGGAAATTTTTTATTCAACCGACCATAAACTGCGTCACGCTCTTTCTATAGAAGCTTTTGTTAGCACCGAAGTGTAAATTTTGTTTTGACTCGAGATAAATTCGAAATATTTACGAATTTATTTATAAAACGATTTTACCCATTTTCCTACACTTATAGGTAAGAACATTGAAGATTTACAATCTCTCCGCAATGGCGCTAGTAAAGTACAAAGACTTAACTTAAATCATTGTCAAAATAATTCACACTCTAGAGTATTTTTGTAGGCGACTGTAGGTAAATACTAAAATCCGCGTATTCATTCGAGCATCAAACTCAAAATACCATTAAATTCTATTCACTTAACATCGACCTGTCAAATTTGTACATACGCATAACTCGATGAATTTTGGAATATCTGAAATGAACGGTAGAGAACAGGTTTTGATTAACTGAAACGTCGTTACGCCACTGAGTTATACTACACTCTGATATTTCACACCAAACATGTTAGAAGCATAAGTTTATAAATGACAGTTGTAACTTTACACACTAACCCGGCCCTTTCCTATATTACATCGTCACCGGTTTTAAACTTGCTTGCGGTTACTACACTCTTGCTCGTTAATTCTTCTTTAATGCAGATCATACCTGCTGTGCTGTATGAAATTTCTGGTTATAAAACAGCAAGGAAATTGAAAGAAAAGAAAGAATTATATATTTGTATACTCCAAAAAAAAAAGAGAAAAAAAATACGAAGAAAAATTAGAAACTGAAATTAAATAGGATAATGTTAAACAAAACGCTTTATTCTTTGATGTCACGACAGTCACGACGGATTTGTACTTTTTCTTTTTCTCACGGTACACAAAGGAGGAAAGAACCCTCTTAATCCTCTTGGTACGCATAGAGCATGTACGTATCTAGATACACAACGTGTGTGTGTATATGTTTAAGCCTAAGCGACGCTTCTGTTATTCAGCGGACACTACTGGAGCTAAACATAACTAATTAACGACTACGTCCATCTTTTGACACTTTGGTCCGATAATTCGAAAGATCTCTAAATTAATTTTTGTCGAATCTGTTTTGTAATTTCAATTAAAAATGAAGCGCTACGTGAAAGGTGACAATTTAGAATTTTTTATTAAAAACCTGTGTTTTCTATCAAAATTGCTTCTCTGGTGAATTTTGGGACATCTTTTATTGTAACCTATTGCGTTTAGTGTTTTACCACGTTGATATTAATCAGACATATTAATCTCTAAATTAATTTTTGTCGAACCTGTTTTGTAATTTCAATTAAAAATGAAGCGCTACATGACAGATGACAATTTACAATTTTTAATTAAAAACTTGTGCTTTCTGTCAAAATTACTTCTCGCGCGAATTTTTTGGCACCCTTTATTATAATCTATTGCGTTTAGTGTTTTACCGTGTTAATATTGATCAGACATATTGATCTGTAAATTAATTTCTGTCGAACCTATTTTGTAATTTCAAGTAGCGATAGTTGGCAATTCAAGGTTGTTAAAAACAATTTACAATTTTTAATTAAAAACCTGTGTCTTCTATCAAAATTGCTTCTCGCGTGAATTTTGGGTCATCCTTTATTATAACCTAATGGGTTAAGTGTTTTACCGCGTTGATAGATGTCAACACTAGAAAATCTCGCACATAGCTCCACTAAAATACACACGAAACGTGATTTAACTGACCAGAGCAGTTTCACCGTTTCTTCGTTTCACTTATTGCTTTACCACGTCGACGAATCCTATTTAACGAGACCTGACTGACAGAACAACGTTAGGAGTATACGGGCGTAGCTACTCTTTATCGCGATCTTCGTTTTTCTTCTTATGGCAGTACGTTTCCTTTGTCTTGTGTCTTACGAAGGTACCCTCATTCATTTGTCTTTTTTCGACAATGCGCTCTCTTTGTCTTTTTTGCACGCCAGCGTCCCCTTCGTCTTTCTTCCTACGACAGGAGTAAAGTGGAACAATGCTAGAGAAGAAATGGCTTTGAACAGCTTATATTAGGTCGATGCATGTGAAAATCCATTTTCTCGAAGGAAATTCGTAGAATTTCTCGCGAATTTCATTATGTGTAAATCGAATATAAAATTGTACATTGAAAGGATGGTTTAGGTACTTCGAGGAACGAGAAGCGTGAATACAAGATAGAAGTAAGGAATTTTCAAAGTACCTTTGTGTGGCCATTTTGGACACAAATACTCCTTCGTTATCATTTGTTGTTTAACAAGGAAAATACTTTTGTTATTCTTTATATTTTTCTTATTTTTTCAATCACCTTCAGTCCACTTTTACACATTATTCGAAAACATCCAATATATATCGATCTTAGATTATTATTCGATAAAATTTCGAGTTCTGTTTAAATATTTGTGAATCTTCCTGAACACATTTAGAAGTGACTTTCGAGGAATAAAATTGCAGGAAAGATCGTAGACAACAGGATTTCTTCTCGAGAGCCTAGACATTGCGCTCGGTTTGTTCGTCATTTTCGTTCTATTTAAATGCAAGGAATTCTGAATTCCAAATTGCGCGTGTTGTTTAAACCTCTGACAATCTCTCCTTCGGTATATGTCGCGGCAGGAATATGAGCGTGTAGGAAATTTCTCACAATGGCGTCGCGTCGTGTCGCGCTCTCACGATAAATTAATGTCGTGAGAGGGTTCGCTAAATTAAAACTCCTTCCTTTTTATACCTCCTATTTACACATGGCTCTCTGCAAACTATAGCCCCTGGCTTGTATCCGTGATGTATCAGTTCTCCCGGACAATGTCGTGGTGCGTGTTTTGCGTGATGTCGGAGTTACTGCATCTCGTGTGTCAATCTCGTGCGAATCTCTGTCCGTTCCGTTATGATTGACGGTTTTGGTCATGTATTCTCGTCTGCGAATCTCTCGCTGAATCTACCTTCTTCCGTGTGTAATGTCTTCATATAATTCGCGTTCTCCGCGATTGGTGCATGTCTTTGCGCGGACGAATGCCTGTTATTTCTGTTGCCAGTTTTTCGCCACGGACACGCCGATAGCTGAGGTTTGCTTCATGCAGCTGCATGGCGTGATGAAAGTTTCTAATCCGTGAATTTCCCGGATTCGAGTAGATTTCCCTATGCTCGAGGTCCTCCGGGTTGTTGTTGGCTGTTTGAAAATTTTTAAGTCAAACACAACTGCCAATGCGTGGCTAGGTTCGTGGTAATTTGCGGTCATTGGTTAGGCTCGCGTCAGTTTAGGATGTTCAACGATACACCTGTCAAGCGCAGATAGTATATACTTGTTCTATTAGATGGATGATATCTGCTGAAGAGTTGCTTGTGAGTAATGAAAACTGTCTTCGATATTTTGACGCTAAACCTACCATGATTAAATGACAGGTAAATGGGAAAGAAATAAGAGCTTTAAAATATAGAAAAACGGGGGACATTGAGAAAATAATTGTATGTACTATGGAAAGAATGATTCACGAATTTTTTAACGAAAGTTACAATGATTTATATCATGGTAGGTATAATATAAAAGATCTAACGTGTCAAACGAGCTGATCAACACTTTTATTATCGAAGACGATTGCAAAAATGTTCTGAATTTTCTGAAGGAATTAATTAATATTCGTCGTTGCTATACTTCGTTCATCGAGAACTGTGTCACGAGGAATTTCCGAACGATAGAAAGAATAAAATGATCCGCAAATATTTAATCACTAAAACTAAACTAAAAATGTTAGGATGCTAATTATTATCATAAAAGAAAGATAAGAGTTTCCCGAGTTTGTCGATGTCCATAATTACAATTATTCATCGTTAGCATATAAAATTTTATTTTTAATAATACTGCAACAAGCAGCCACTCAATCACCGATCGTATCAAAGTTTTGTTTATATTTCCTGGCTTTTCTCGTTGAACGGAGCATAGTGATCCAACATCGAGTACTTCATTTACATCATAATTACTCAAAGCATAGTAACTCGAAGTCGGATACTCGCTGTATATTAAAGGTGACTATAGCTATCTAACATCGATCGTTCCCTTCATGCTGAAGGTGACTACAGTCATCCAGATGGAGCATCATCTCATCTAAAGGTAACCTTAGTCACCCAGTGTCAAGTGCTGCCTCTATGCCAAAGGTGACTCCAGTTACTCAGCGTCCAGTGTTCCCTCTCTGTTGAAGATAACTCGCCCAGAGCCGAGTGCTTCCTCTAAGATTACAATATTCCGTCGTTATCGAATTGGAATTTAATTACTCCGATAGATATTTACTTACACATCGTTACGTATTAGTCTCTAAATCTTAACGATCTCGTGTACCAATAACACATTGGTATCCAACCTATTTTACCATGCAGGAAGGTGTTGCGATGCAACTGAGAAGGTTAAACGTGCCTCGTATTTTTTAAGGATTAAATCGCAATAATCAGAAACGAGTACCGAAAATTTATAACAATTAGATTCAAGGAACTGAACGCAGCGAAGCGACAAACACACGCATGTGTATAAATCACGACCCAAATCTCCTGTTGCCTTCTTATTTCTCCAGCAGAGACTTTTCCGACACACCCACAATCCAATCAGAAAACTCTATTTTCCCTCTACCAAATCCTGTAACAACCAATTGCAATATACTCGAACCAAACTGCATGAGACATCGAACAGCACAGGCAAAACTGATCAAACTGATATCAAACTGATATCTATCAAATCAGAACGAAAACGAACGTCAACCAGGACACATCGAGAACACGATCAGAACACTATCAACAGAGCGCAGAAAACATCGTCAAACCCAGTGTAATAAAGTGTAAAACGCATACCAGTGCTATACTATTTTATTATACAAACCCAAATAGCTAAGCGTCTGAACATTCGACACGCTGAGATTACGACATGCAGAGGAGTTGAAAGGTAGCGGTTCAATTCATCCAGCTGATTAACCCTAGAAACACCCTAGTTCCCGAGGCACAGGCGATAGGCTGAATATTCGGTGAGACTAACGACCATAATTTCCAGAAATCGGTCGATCCAACGAACCCATCGCTCAATCCAATCCACTTGACCAGCGATACTTCTTCCACGGATCCTGCCAATCGACTGCTTGTCGCTTCCTGGTAGGAAGCTGCTTGTGCTCGTAAATCGAGCGAATGCTTTTGTGTATCGAGTGACACGGGCCTGACCAAATTCACCGGACTCGTATTCGTGGCTGCGAATCAAACGCACGCGACAAGCTCGTTATCGTTCGTGTTGTCGCCAGCTAGCGCAAGAGTGGTGGCGGAGGGACAGACTTATACACGGCATAACAACACGACATTTGCGCGACGCGTTACCAACGACAGATATCAAAGCATTCGTATAACGCGCGTCGTTATGTCGACTCGTGTACGAGTGATAGTCGAGAGCTAGTGCTAGACCTGTTATTGGTCTAAGGCCCGACAGAGCCGTGTCCGCGTTGGTTTATGCATATTAAGCGAATCCTGGCGTTACATCGGCAACCTGCGTGCATCCTCTTTCAGCCTACGTTTCCTCTTAACATTTATTTCGATGACCAAGCCACGTTGTGCTACCAATTTTCCAGAGAGGAATGCTTGTTGATGAATTGAAATTTGGGGACTGCTTTTGAGGTGGTTTAGGGACCAGGAAGAGTTTTGGTTGGGTTTAAAGTCTATACTTTTAACCCCTTGCCATACTATTTATTTCGGAAGGATCCGGGCCCAAGTTATGCGTCCGAGTTGTCCGGATAAGACCGGAAATAGGGGAGACAGAGTGTCGGAACTTGAAACTTAATTAAACAAGATTTGTTTCTGTATCTATCATGTCTCGCAAATATTCACCGAGCGCAATAGAAAATAAGTCTAATAATTCGTTATTCGCACTCGTGATATTCAGGTTTGGCCCAAAATTCTCATAACGAGTAATACTCGTCAAGGCATGACAAAGGGTTAATATAGTCGCGACGTCAATTGTGTGGATACTAATTTTTCGAGAATAAATTAAATGAAGTATATAAATGCACTGATTTTATTTCTTGAATACACGCAATCTTATTTTTTTAAATTTGTATAGAAAGACACGTATTTTACTTTTTAAATATATAATTATACTGATTCTATGTCCACGTCAGTGCTTCATGTATCCTGTTTGATCCCTTTGGTCCTGGTTACTCTCTGCGTTACCCGATGTATATAACGCTATTTGCAAACGTGATACTCACAGATGCCAACGAAAATCGTGTGATCTATATTTACGATTGTGTCATAGAAGGTAAATATGTGATACTATAATCAACCAGAGCTGCATTCCTTTCAAGTGCAAATACCTGATCTCTGTATAGTCTTTGGATGTTTCCCATCTTCTCTCGTGAATTCTTGCTCATAATCTTAATCCGAGGATTATGCAAACATAGGCTGTGTTTATATAATAATACTATTGTACGACAGATAATTTTTGTTTTCCGAATCTTTATATAAATTTAGCGTATTTTTACGTTTATAGCAGAGATTGTATTATAAAAAGTTAGAGGCTAGAATTTATTTTAATTTCATATTTCTTTGTTAAGCTCATATGAACATTGCGAATTTTTAAGTCTTTTTAATTAAATAATTCATTAACTAAATGTAACAAATTTTCAAAAATTCTTGAAAAATCGTATTCAGTGGCGTGTTTCAACGAAGTACAAAGAATGCACAATAATTCGTTAGTCACTGTTTCAAACATTTTTCTATAACGCGAATAAAAACTTTAACCAATCACGTCTCTTCTTTTCTCCATAAATAAACAAAATTCTTATCGATTCTGATGAAATATTGCTGGGAAAATTTAAAACTCGCTTCGCTCCTCTTCCCGGTTCTTCTTTTTTTGTCTCCAGAGGGTTTGAAGAGGCCGGCGACTCGTCGTTATCTCAACGAGAACATTTGTACTCGATAAATCATCGTTAATCGTTAGATCCCAATGAAAAAACGATCTCGTACAAATTTACGATACTCATTCTGCGATATCCTTCATAGCCAGCAATTTCGTAACAAATTTCCTATAACCTAAACGGAGGAGATATTCAAGACGGCCGAAGATAAATTGCTTCAGCAGGCCAGCATCGACCAACACGGGGAGAAATTGAGTATATATAAAGTGCACATCGTGACGGTTCACATGATTTTTAACGTATTCTCGATACCGCAACAGCATCCGGTTTATCCCGGATATAATACGGCTGAAATTTTCCCGCACTAATAGACATCCACGATGATGAAAGTCGAAAAATTCCGCCTCTATATTCAAGAATTAAAATTCGGCCTTTGACGGAGAGCATTTTTCGTTTGGCTGCTTAATTAAGAACTATGAACCCTTTTAACGTATTAAGGCATTAATCTTTCAAATTAAATAGACATTAGCCGAATTCCATTTTTCATGATTTAGCTTCGAAGCTGGAGCAACTAAGAGGGCTGTCTCAGTCCCTGAAAGCTTTTAAACGGTAATCAACTTTGAAATTTTTACGTCTGCAACTCTTAGAAATACGCGAAACGTCGTAACTGTGATGGGTGTATTCATGCTGATAATTCAAAATTAATCATTCTGTTCCTACAAGTAATTATCAATCCTCTGATGCATCGAATCGATCAGTTTCATCTTTATCCCTTTGTCTCTCGTTCCTTTTGTTATAATACCTCTCGAGTTCTCACCGTAAAAATTTTCGTATTTACTTCTGAAAACGAGTTCATATCGTCTTTTCCGTTTTCTTTCATTTCTTCACGGAATAACTCTTTATACTCTGTCACTCAGATTCTCGGGTAACATTTAATCAAATTCTAAACATCGATGTTAATTGATATACAAAATTTAAAATTACTCTACACTGTTTAAAATAATTTTACTAGTTTTAATTTATATACCGTTTTAAAATCATCGTCGATCTTATGGGAGAAGATCTTCGAATTACTGTGTGTAGATACTTGTAGGAAAATTAAATAATGTCTGTAGTCTCATGCAGTTTATTAATATCGAGGGGTCTGTTTCGTTGCCTCATTGACAATTTAACTGTCCTTTTTTTCCGGGCCCAGTTCGGGGGTTGGGGTGGCCCTTGCGTTCGTGGGTAAGGGGACACAAAATCATAAACTAGTTGATTAGTTAGTTCATCAATCATGAATCATGAATCAAGTTCATTAGAACTTGACCCAGGACTCCCGCTGCAGGTAGGATCGGTAAAACGTGGAAAATTACCAGCGCATAGTTATATGAATTCTACAACTATTTTCCTGTAACGAAAAATTCATCGAGCGCAAAATGTTAATATCGTGGTATAAAAATTATTAAACAGTTACATAAATCGCTCGAATTTTTACGTTCGAAACATTTCCTCGTGGCATTATCGCGAAATTATACCGCGACGAACATCCCGTACCCGAACTGCACCTGTCACCGAATTAACCGGAAACCAGACTCGCTTCCTCGTTCACCTTTTATTCCGTCCATATACCCGGTATCGTGTCTCTGTTTCCCAAACATTCCACCCCTTGGAACCGCCTCTCTTTACCCCTCTCTAAGGGCGGAATCGTGCAAGTTCTCCGAGCCTTTGTGTTTACCCTTCGAATCAGCGGATTACCCAGCCCGGCTGGCTTCTCCAGCATCACCGAGAATCGCGGTTATCTGCAGAGTGAAATTGATAGATTCGAGCTTTGCATTTGCGCCGGGCCATCCCATTTCCATATCCAAGTACCTACTTCCGCCTCTAACCTTCCCCGGGTTTCCTCGCAAACCGCTCGACTGGTAGTTCCGCGCTCTCTTGGTTAGCACGACAAGCCGAACATCACTCGAATCCTCGATGGAATCCCCGGGAAACTCCCTCTCGACCGCTTATCGCCTTCTCAAGCTTCGACGTCGTAAGGCTTCAGATATGAGCTGCATTGAGAGCAGATGCGGCTGATCCACGGAGAGGCTATACGGCGAGAAGGCGGCGCCCCGACGCCTCCAACTTCCTGCCTCTGGGCCGATTCAACGAAATCGCGATATCGGAGTGATTGAATTTCGTCGATGATCTCGGACGCATCGAGCGTGATCATGTTTGGATCCGGCGAGCTTATCACGCTCGAGCGTTCGCAATCTTGCTCGCTTACGCCGGCAATTAACGGCTGAAATCGAGTCGGGTTATTGGAGCGTGTCGTCTCGACGCTCGTTTTTTTCCCTCTTCCTTCCTTTTCTCCGTTTTCCTTCGCGTCTTTTTGCTCGTCAAATTCCATTTCGAGCACTCGGCTGGTAATGTGTTCCCTTAACGCTTTGATCGCCGTGTCATCCGTCTGTGTACACGGTGATCTATTTTAATCTGTCAGCGGATCCGCGATGAATCGATGGGAAAACAGGATGGCGGTACGCGATCGCGTTTAGAATATCGCGAGAGACGATGATGGATCGCGGGTTCTACCGTGCTTCGAGTTCATTTTGTTTCTTCGAGTGTGCATATGCCTCGTCTCGTTCACCGTGAGAGGGGAGAGACAGGTGTTTGTGGTTGTGGGGTTAATTTGTAATGAAGAGGATGTTTCCTTTGTTTTATTCTGCGTTCCTTAGTATTGGGATTATGGATTTGCGAATGTAAAGTTTCGTTTGCCTAGCCCCAAGGTACCAGAAGGTAGCTTTTTAGAAACTAGACTGACAAAGATGATGGTATTATATTAACTTCAAATTTAGTAAATAAAGTCTATTCAGAAAAATACTGAAATTATTATTATAGGATTTGTTATCGGGTATGCCACAGAAAAATCGTTTTTATGAGTAATAGACGTTTATTTATAACGAGAATTCAAGAAGTCTTTTTTTTAACTCTTTGCAATACTATATCGAACGTAATTCGACATGTTTCAAGAGATATCGTACACTTGAAAATTACAAAGTACAACGATCATGTAAATAAAACCAGACATTTAATCGAATTTGTTTCTTCCTTTATTTATTTAATTTCCCTATTTTTGAATCGCATTAAATTTGAAATAAAATACTTAAAAGCGTTGGGAGTTGTTGGTAACAAAATTGAAATGTAATTTGGACTGCATAGGGTTAAAGTCATAGAAATTTTTAACGTATTTAATAAATGTAATTTATATTGCGCTTTTTATAATGCGACTGTGTCGTTCTTGGTAAGATAAATTCAATGGCCAGTAAAAATATCGCGAGCGAAAAATGTAAATACGGGAATCAGTTATCATGATCAGTGGCTTAAAATCCTGCGTATTTATTTTGTAAATTCAATACAGCGTACGCTCCGATATGTTTAAGCTCACGTGTGTTTTCTTATTTACTGTATTGGACACGTTATTAATTAATATTTCACCGGATTCGTTAAATATTAATCGTGTATCAACTATCGTTTATTAAACCTGAATTATTCCAGAATTAAATTGGCTTACGTGTCTACGTACAATTAAAATTATTACGAAGTACGTTTATTCGCTGATTGATTACACGCGTACTTGAATTTCGTATCGATGCAAAATGCGGAATGTTTCCTTTTCTTGGTATTATTTTTCTCTTTTTATCTCTTTATACTTGTCTGATATTCTTTTTATATGAAATGTTTTAATAAAATATATTTAATAAAAATAATTTCCTCGTCGAGGATACTCGTCACAGGACCTGTATTTATTTAACATTTTTTCACTTTTATGTCATCTTATATTGTCACTGAAAAAAGAAGAGAAGAAAAAAACCTCAACATTATTGAAAACATTCGCAGCTCTTCGACAATCGGAAAAGTGAACTAAAATATTTTCATAGTCCCAGTATCAAACACATCACCAGAAAAATAAATAAATCCTCGATCTCTGTTTTGCGAAACCTGAAACGTAACAAAAGAACTGAAATTGTCACTGAAAAAAGAAGAGGAGAAAAAACCTCAACATTATTGAAAACATTCGCAGCTTCTCGACAATCGAAAAAGTAAACTAAAATATTTTCATAGCCCCAGTATCAAACACATCACCAGGAAAATAAATAAATCCTCGATCTTTGTTCTGCGTAAACTAAAACGTAACCTAAGAACCAAAATTATTATTATGTAAAAAGAAGAAATATTTTAACATTATAAAAAACCGTCACAGTTCCTCGGCAATCTGAAAAGTGACTTAATACATTTCCATAGCTCCACTATCAAACACATCGCCAATAAAATAAATAAATCCTCGATTTTCGTCCTGCGAAACGTGAAACGTACCTTAGGAATCGAAATTATCATTAAAAAGGAAAATAAGAAACACCTTAACATTATCAAAAAAACCGTCGCAGCTCCTCGGCAATCGAAAAAGTGTACTGAAACATTCTAACAAAGCAGTCTCGGTGGCAAACATTGGCAGCCAGGAAGAAAGTGTACATTATCCCATAAATTCGAGAATGTTCATCCTGCGAAACCTGGAGCGTAGCCTAAGGACCCATCGAGATCTCCACTGTTCACCTCAGCACATACTCCATTTGCACTCCATCCGGCTTTGTCTGTATTCGTCTTGACATGTGCGGTGATATGCTATTCGCAACACATAGTCGCTAAAATCAACAACCTGTGGATATTTGGCAATCTGCTTTGCACCGGGAAGGCCCCTAGGTGAAACGGAGAGAGAGAGAGAGAGGGCCGGGACGAGATAAATCGAGGAGGAGACAGAGAGGAGGAGCAGCGTAGGAGGAAGGTTTGCTACGTGAGAGAGCGAAATGCATCGGTAAGGTGTCGAGAGGTAACGCGTGGAAGCGGCGAGGACAGTGGAGAAGAGGTACTCTGTTGCTATCACGAAACCAGGTGCATGGCGAGCTCACGAGATATCGTTGAAAGCGATATGGCTGTATCTGGCTGCGAGGCTTCCTCGGGTTCCAAAAGCCGCCGTCTTCGCCCCGAGATACCTGTATTTTACAAAACACCCCGTGTCACGCGAGGTGGTGAATCCGTTTCGACGCGTATTACTTTACCTTTCCGAGGGAACAGCCGCGATAGACGTTTAAGGTGTTTCAGCAGACACCTAGATCGCGCCGTGGTTTTCGGGGTTTCAAACGAGGCGAGACCTTGTGCTGGTGAACGTTTGAATTTTCCCGCGCAAAGGTGCGAAGAGGTTGGGGAATTAATGCTAAGGCACGTGACTTTATGTGGAATTCGCGCAATAGTGTAGCTTGGTTTGGATTAGGTTGTCGTAGGTGTACGTATAATTTTATAATTTCTACGAGTATGGTATATAATACTTTGGTTTAATACACTAACGACGAGTATTGTATTGTAATTTAATATCAAGTTATGTTTTGATACTAGAATTACCGATGAAAGGCTTCGCGGTCTACGAAAACTCATCAATTAGTAGGAGATTGAACATTCCGGTGTGTGTGGAAAATGCAATCGCATAATTTATACCGCGCTAATCCGTGACAATCTACCGCACATTGACACATGTGCAAAATTTTCTCCTAAGAATTTAAGAGAAGAATCGCGAAATTTTTTAACCGAGCCCCGCAAAAGGTTACTTCGTTTCTGATCGAAGGAGTCAAAATGACTTGTTTTAGACTTTTTATCTTCGTAATTGCCTTCTAGAGAAATTAACATTGATCTTTATTCGAATTTTCTTTTGCTTTCATCACTGCTTTAGTTATCATCAATAATATTTATCCCTTTACGAACGAGAAACGAAGCTAGTGATACATTCGGTGTACACTAAACGATTAGAAATAACAAATCGAGGGAAATTATCCGAATTAAAAAATATGTATGACATTGATGATAATGCTAAAATTATTTTTCGCTGTATTGCATGCAGCTTTCATTCTGAAAAGAATTAATTCAAGAACGGTAAATAGAAAATAAAGATCATTATAATATTATAATTAATTTTATTATTTTAATCTTGCTCATAGTACATTTAATCATTGCACGTTGCTTTGTTATTATATATTGTACTATTTATGGTATACAGGAATTTAATCCTCACGCGATATTTCGCAATTATAATAGTATTATAATTGCAAAATCATTTGCAGTATGTATGATGTACTTTATTTAACGAGTTATTCTTGCAGTTATATAGTTTGGCTGGATCATCTGTTGTAGATAGATAGTACATTTTGATTATCGAAGCATTCGTACAGTTCCATAGTTTGTTTAAGCAGCCTGCGGTAAACAGTATGCTTTGATTAGTAAATCATTTATGCAGTTGTATAATTTGTTTGGGTCATCTGTGGTAGGTGATGTACTTTGTTTACTTGATCATTCGTAGAATTGCATAGCTTGTTTGGGTTATCTGTGGTAGATACTATGCTTCGGTTATTGAATCATTCGTGCAGTTGTATAATCTGTTTGGGCTATCGGTGGCAGATAGTATGCTTCGATTAGTAAATCATTTATGCACTTGTATCGGTCGTTTAGATAATCCACGATGAGAATAGTATACTTGGTTTAATAAAAATTAGCGAAGCTTTCTGATAAATCGATCAATCGCTTAAAAATTGGTCACGTTGACTTAACAAATTTGCGGTGTTATTTTTGCAAATTTGAAAAATAGGAGACGCAAATTAGAAATTAGCGTAAACTACAAATCGATGCTATCTTGAAACGAATTATACGAGAAACCGAATACTTGCATCTTCTTCTAAGAGGAACGTTTTAAATAATTAGTTCGTGAGTTTTAACAAGTAATTAATCAAATTGCAATTAACAGGTAAGATCATCAATTAAAATCAGAAAGCTTCCAGGCTTATAAGTAGCTAGAATAAAAAGTTAGCCGCGTTAAAAGTTCCCGGCTAATTTAATTACTCAATTTATTCTTCCCTTAAACGAATCTAGTTATCAGCAGATTAGTTTCGAGATTTTATTCGAAAAACACTTAATGAGTGTCTTTCGTACGATATTCGACCTTTCTATCGTTTAAAAATTATGTTATTCTTTTACAATGAATATGTTTATACCAGTTAAAATTGTTAATTAATAAAAATTGTTCGCTTTGTAACCAAAATTTTCAAGCAACGAATCAGAGACATGTATCTGAATGAAATTTTTAAAGAAAGAACATTTGCAAAACTATGAATACCAAACTAAAAAATTACAAGCAGTATAATTAGAATATACTATTCAAATTTTTCCGTCCTATGCGATTTAAAAATACTCGTAGCCAAAAATTTCATTTCCCTGTGTAAAGCTATTTTAAACAATTTTTACGAAAATGTAAAAATTCCACGATGTTTTGAAATAATTATTATATCGCTTTGTTTACTTAAATTGAATATAAGAGATTTAATTTTTTTAATTACGTACGAAATTACGTTAAAATTTTATTATTCAATCTACCTTGTTTTCACTTCTCTAGATTTTTCGGCAATTTTTTAATTTCCTGCATTTTTTATAAACTTCTTTGCATGGCGTTTGTAACTTTTTTTTTATTATTCTGTTTAACTTCGAAGATTTATTTCCTCGGTGTTATTAAACGCAACAGTCTATTTGTTCTAGCCGTATTTATTATTTTATTAATTCACTTCCTTTTCCGTTATCGGTATTTTCCGCTGATCATTCGATGTTCCATTATTTGAAAATCGCCTTAAAGCATGAACGCTTGGCCGCGCATACCGAATTAGCAGCGTGAAATCGTAAGGGTTGAAATAGTCGCCATGGGATCTGCGGTTTGTACCAACTACGCCTTACACCAACTCCTTCGCCGTCCATGGACCTCCCTTAAGGGTTGTTGAGGTGAAATGAATAATCCTCGTGAGATTTCGAGATGTAACTCGTCGCCGAAGACGGGAAAGGAATACGTTAGCCACGAGCTTTCGACATTTCATTATCTTTCCTGCCGAGTTCAATTTATTCCTGCATTTATTAGACCTTATAGCGAAAGGGTTTTTCTTTGATAAGAAGGGATGTAAGTTCTGGGTCAATCTTTGCACAGACTTTTATTCAGTTCAATCCTCCAAATAATATTATTAATGCCTGGATTAATTTCGGAGACGTTTAATCAATATCCTTTATTCGATTAAAATTGAATATTAAATTCGAGGTAACTCGCATTGAAATTATTATATCATATTTAGATTTCACAAAGTGACTAGTGTAGTTTTGGTTAATTAGAAATGGTATATAGATATATTTAGTTACACAGGATATGTTCAACAGTCATATCAATTTATTTCGATATATCGTTTATTTTCAGAGAGAATTGGGTATTGAACTATCCATTATCAAACAAGTACCGAAACCACAAATTAATAAATTAAATTAAAAAGGAGAGAAAGTGAAATTAGTCGAAATTAATGAATTAAAAACTCAAATCATTCTCAGCGGTTAAATAGTTAAAATAAATATATGAATTCGCAAGAATTAAGAATTAAACAATTGAATCACGCGTAACGGATAAAGACGACAGAGAAACCAATTAAACAATAATCGAGAATTACGCAACTGAATTAACCACGAAAAACAAAGATTACACAATTGTAGCATGAATGCCACTTTTCATTTCCTTAATAATATTTATTATATTAATTAAAATTGTGACACTCTTCTAATCCCTTAGCATCCCTTTTTGTGTCCATACATATCATATTCTCATATTACACATTCTCAAAGGTCCAAAAATTCCGCGTGCATTCTGGGAACTCGTTTATGCTTCTCATCCTCTTGATCCACTATCTCACCCTTTCAAACACTGGTCAATCACGATGCCGCGGAATTGTTAACTTACTCGTAACGAAGAATCAGAAAGATGAAAGAGAGAGGCGAAAAGAATGGCAATCTCCGAGAAAATGCGTTACAAATCGAACCCATCTCACGAATCACCGTCCCGTTCCGAAATTAACAAAACAACCCCTCCCCCGTTGGCAATCGGTTATTACTCGCGATACAAAATGTGTTTGAACCGCGAAACAATAAACAATAAAGGATTTCGTACGTGTCGGGCGTGACGCGGAACACGCGTTTCGTTTTTAATTTTCGAGCCAATCAGTCGGCAACAGCAGAAATCTATATACCGCGAGCGGATTGATTACATGAGAATTTAATGGAAAAGGATTCGTGTCTCGTAAATCGTGGAAGGCTGTGCCGGTATCGAATAACACGAAGGATAAAAATAATGGCGTGTTAGACGTAACAAAAGCAACCCGCCGTCGGTTACACACCAACCCCCGATTCCGGTCTTCCTTTCATTCGGTTTTACGATCGTTACAAACGCGTTCGGCGAATAAGAAATTAAACAGAGACTTCTCGAAAATCGGCCAGTGTCGTTGGAAAAAATTTCTTCTTATGAAAATCGTTTAACGACTGCCAGCCCAGCTAATACATCAATGCTCTGTGGGTATTGATCTTTCTGCGCCCGAGATTAATCTCTCTCGGCCGGGCTGGAACTTTTTCTTCGATATTTACCGTGTGAAATGAGATTCGAAGTTTTCTTAGCACGGCATGTGGCGTGGAACTCTTAATCTGCCTTATTACCATCTTCAATTATTAGTTGTTCATTACAGCCGCGCCGTTCTTTGCGAAACAAATGGCTTTTTGTTGTGATTAATATTCAATTTGCCGTTCCTCGCTTTGCTTGGCAACCTTCCGATCATTTGGTCCAGTACTCAGCTTTCGCGGTAATAAAACTTCTTGCGCGATAGTAACCATAGTGTTTTTCGATTGTTACGTTGTAATCATTCGGTGTAGTGTAATATCCCCTCGCTGTAATAATGTTTCTTGCCTGATTTTCATATGCAGCGTATTTTTTTTCGTCGTGGATGTTTAATGATTTAATGGAGGGGTTATTTATGCAGGATTGTGCAAAAAGAAATATTGTTTTGTTTGAAGGTTTGAAGGTCGATTGATTCATACTGGATTTGTTGGATTACTCTTTTAGATGGTACGAATGATTAATCACGATGCTTCGTTAAGCTTCGCAGTCTGGGAATTTTTAATACTGTTATCCAGGAATTAAAGCCTGCTGTTTCATTTTCGTATGAAAAGGAAAATCATTTTTTGATATTTCCGCAATTTGCTGCGGGGATTATTTGAATATTTGAGAGAGAGTTGGAGAGAAATAATTCGAAAGGGAATTTTTAATTACTCTGAGAATTTTATAACATAATTTTCTACAATGTGCGATTTGATTATTCTTCAAATATTTTTACAACGAAGAGCTTTTTCGAATAAAATATTTCTTTTTGAAGAGTAGAATGGATTACAAATTCCTGTAAATTTGCACAATACCTTCCTCTCAAATAACGATTCGAAAAGGAGAAAAGAAATATTATTTAAAATGTTAATTATTCCTTTATCGAATTTTTATCATGTACTCGTCACAGCAAATAATCAGTTGATACGAATGTCCGGCTACTCGCAACTTAATTATTCACCAATGTGTTTAAAAGAGAAAAAGGGATCGCTTGAAAAGCACAACGACCCCTTTAAATAGTAGAGGAGAAAATTTCGCTGTCGTCCTTTTGTCACGAGGGTTTAAATATTCATGAACATTAGGATTAGGTTTACCAGCGTTTTAGCATAAAACAACGTACATTAATCATTCTTAACTGTTATTTCGAAACACGGCGTCGCTTTGTTGCCACCCCGATGTTTTGCATCGCGCTGTTTTGTCCAATAACAAATGATAATCTCCATTGTAGCCCAGTGGTTACTTTGCCGTTCAATAAAATTCATCTGATAAACGCGTTCGATTCCCTTTAAAAGCACGCGAATTATATCGCGTTTGTATAAATAAAAATAAACATAACAACTTCCTGGCTAAATTTTCTCGATGAAACAACGAAGTCGCTAAATTATAATGGAAAATAGAAGGAAAATTGTATCGTAGGAAAGATTTCGGTGTAAGTTTGGCAGCAAGGGAACGTAGAATTTATCCGATTCGCAGAAGTATTATTTTCCTGTAAATTATATAACTCGTTACGACGATTTTTATCAACGAATACGAGATAGTTACACGTGTCGATATCTCTTGGACCGAACGAGATATCGATAAACTGTTTAATGGAGATTTTATCGCAATACGTTTAATTTAAACCGAAATAATCAAATTTGCTATCATAGTCGATTAATATGCGAAACAGCGTGTTCGGTTATGTATACTAACTTCGAAATTTAGGTTAACAGGATTTAGATAATCGAACGTTTCTTAACAATTCGAGAAATTGTGAAATATGATAGGTCGGAAATGTGTATCCGTAGATAGAAAGATATTTTTGCACGAGAAATTCTTGCTTTCTTTTTTATCGGAGTAACGTGTGGCGAACAAAGTTTTTGTAAAAATAACGTCTTTCTACTGCACAGATTTCGTTTGCATCGCGTTATCTTTCAAAAATATGTAACTTTTGCATGCAAAAGTTTCTCGTATATTTATTTGTGTTAATTACGTATTCAATTATGTAATTTCGTAATCTCGACATATTTAGATTCACTAATTTGCATTTTGAGATTATGTTACGTTGAGAGTATGTTAATTAGATATCTAAATTTGCAGTAATTATAACAAAAAATTGAATATTACACGAGTAAAATTAGAAATCTTTGAAGAATATTTTTCACAAAAAGAAGTTAGAGAAAATACATCTATCGACGTGTAGAAAATTTATTCAATCTGAATTTAATTACTTTCAGTAATTAATAATCAAGTACACAAATAAATCAATAACTATCAATAGTACCATGTTATTCTCGTATTGTAACAATACATAATTACTGAATATAAATTTGAATACAAATTGTTCTGGCCAGTTTTGCTCGGTTATATTCAATTCGTCCTATTTAATCATTCTCTTTACACTTTTCAGTCTTTGCAATTACGTCAACGCGTCGACTTGCACGCAATTGAATTTAATTACTTTTAACAATCGGTGATTACACACAGAAATAGATTAATTACCCTATGAATGAAAGTAATCGATAAAAATGTGCCTTCGTCAAACCATCTCTTCACCTCAATTTGTTCTCCCATTTTTAAAAATTCCTAAACCCATCGAATTCCTCATAAAATCCTAGCAAATCACCTCTTTATACTGAAATCTCGATATTACAACAAAGATCCAAGTCATCAAACCACCTTTTCATAAAAACCCAAAAGTATTCGCATTATTTGTGTCTCAAAGTTCGATTTTAAAATATCCCCATGCCATCGAATTCCCTGAAAGAGTCTATCGACTCGTATCCCTCAAAATCCCTCTATCCACCCACCGGGTATTCCTTTCTATCCGAAAAATTTCAGCCAGGGTATATTCATCGGAAACTGCCTCTAACCTCTGGCAGCCCGGAGCTAGAACGCTTTCGTCGGGTGCAATGCAACAGCGATAACGATAAACTGGCGATAATGATGGCAATTCCGCGTGACATCCCCGCGGGAGAGATGGAGCGGATCGGTGGCGCAGTTCGAAAACTCCGACGCGATTCGTACAGCTGTTCGTGGGTAATTACGTTGGCATAGTCGGCGGCGCGAATATCCGAGGGAAGATGGCGTCGTCTTCGAACACTTATCGTTATTACGACGATAAATCAGCTTAATCCTTGGGCTATCCTGTTCGGCGCGAGGTGGTCCCGTGTGTTCGCGAGATCGGTGGAAAAGGGTGGCGCCATAATTTAAGCGTCGCGGCCATCTTCTTTCTTTTCCCGTTCCTTTTCCGCCTCTTTCATCTTTCTTTCTTTCTTCCTTCCTTTCTATTTTTTTTTTTTCTCCCCTCGCGAATGCCAACCGCGATTTTTTGCCAGCAGGCTTCCTAGGAACGCGAGAGGACCGCGTGGAACGGGCATTAGCGGCGGAATGTCCCCGCTAAGAAAATCCATCTCGCGCGAGCAAAGAGCGCCTCGTTCTTTTGTCCAATTAGAAGTGAAAGCGTCGGTTCGCGGAATGTGTGGCACGTTCGCTTGGCGCAGGGAAGAAAGAAAGCGACGCTAGCGCCGCCACCATTGCCGACAGCAGCGCCACCGCCGACGCCAACGTCGCGGCACTGTTGCCCCGTGAATCTAGAGCGATCGAGTGTCTGTTGTAATCCGAACTATCTAGCGTATGTGGCGCATAAGCGAAACCACCGACGCTCCCGTTAATTAGCATTCCCTCGCGCACGCCGTCTCTTTCCCTCTCTCTCTCCTCTCTTTCTCATTCGCTAATTGCGCGGACCGCTATCTCGATGACGAACCAACTGACTACTGTAATTTTAATTCCGTTCGACTCTGCGCCGGAAGAAAGCCAGCGAAAGCTTTCCTCGTCGCTTCGTTTTTTTCCACCGCCTAGATTCCTTTCCCGCGCGAATTTCTTCGATTCTGGTATGCGTGGTTTTAGGATTAAAACTGCCGACGGGAATTGGAATTACTTTTCTCCGAATATTTATCTTTCGTTTTAATTAATTCCTATATCACTTGTCGGATTGTTTTTTCTCACATTTGAGGTAATTTAAGTACGCAGTGATAATAGTTTGAAATTGTTGTAGACATGAATCTTGATTTGCCTGAATTTCGGAAAATTTGAAAAACGTGAACGTGGACACAGGAATTGCGTGACAAGGGTTCTATAAAAATAGTCAAACTTTTCAGAAAATAAATTCTTAGCTATTTCGGGAAAAGAAACAGTGACCGCAATCTAAAGTTTATCTAAAGGCAATTACCCGTGTCAACTACCCCAAGATAGCGAACTCGCTGACATCGAGTTGCTATTAATAACACGCAACTGACACTGAGACAGTGATTGCTAAGCGAAAATTTAAAAATTCAAACGAATATTAAGCGTATTAAACGAACGAAATCAAATTCGTAAGAGATCCCTACTCGTTAAACGATTATTTCCACAAATGTTTCTTTCGAATTTTTTACTTAAATCGCTTTCGTAAATTTCACTTCTGTACTACAATACAAACACGTCAAAAGTAACAAAAAATGTTACATCTATGATGTTCCTTTCGAATTTTTCTTTCTTTCAAACTTCTCAGAAATGACAATCAAAAGTACACAAAAATTATCACTATACCTTCGCAAGGAAATGAACCTGAAAATACCCAACTTTATAAGAATTACACCAAATTCCTGTTACGGTACTCACCCCATAGAGGAGCGTAATAGCAGAAGCGAATCGCCGGTTGAAAACTGCTGGAAAACCCGATCTTCACCCCATGACAGACTGCAGTCGTAGAATTCTCTATAATTGAAACGTCTGGGGAAAACAATTTGCCCCCTGCTGTACATTTACAACCGCACTTGGCGACCAGGCGTGCACAAAACGGGACGAAGGCCGGAAAGAAACAGAGAGAGCGAGCGAGAGCGAGAGAGAGTAGTGAAAACAAAGAGAGAAAAGGGGAAAAAAGAGAAGCACATTCACCGGGACGCATTATCCGTGGAACGAAGTCAGACGAATTGGAGGCAGCGCGAGAGCTATTCAAAAATTTTTTTCGCAGTGTCGCCTTAACTTTCAGCGATCTAGGCGGCAGCCTGAAATTCCCCAGGCCACCCCGCGTGCATTCGTGTTTGTCATCTGCGGTTCCCAGCCTCGCTCGCTCGGGTTTCCCTCTGTGGAGCGAGGCAAAAGGGAAATAGCGAGGGCCGACGTAAAAGCGAAAGGGAAGTCTGGGCAAAGGAACGGGAGGAAAAAACGGAGAGAAATCGCGGGCATCGCGCGAAATTCGCGACGTCGCGACTGTCCGACGCGCTTTTGCCCCCGTGCACACCGACGCGCCCTTTAAACGCGTCGGCGAGCCCGCGTCGCCGGGGTGTGTTACGCGTCGTCCATCTAACGGGTGTCCCGTCTCGATCTCGCCCGGTCTCCCCATTATATCCCGGTAACGATCGCGTCCTCGCGTCGCGTCGCGTCGCGGCGCGTCCTCGTCGAGGCGCGGCGCGTCCGCGAGACACTCGCTCGGATGATAATCTTCAGGCCGGAAGTAAGTCGCGGCCGGCGTTGTGTACGTGTTTCCCACTTCCCCTCGCCCGTGTCCCCGTTTCGGCGAACTCCAGTTTCAAAATCCGCTGCGCACGCCGGATCCACCGCGAATGTGTTTCGCCGGTGCCTACGGTCGATGGAGTGTGGCATTATGCGCACACAAGCAGGGGGGAAATTATTTTCGAGAGTGGAAATGCATCGCTCGAAAAAAGCCGCGTAATAGCGATCGTTTCATCTTCGCGACCACGCGGAGAGTGTTTGCGAATGGAATTATGTTTCTCGCGATGCTAGCGCCGGCGAATCTTTTTCTCCCTTATTGGGAATCGGGGTGTAGCCGGTGTTTGTGCAGCAGGTGCGGGGACCGATGGTTTCCTGGTATTACACGCTCTTCTTATTTGCTGTTTGTTGCAACCATAAAGGATAAATAGACGCTCGGCTACGATGGCTACACTCGCGTGCACGCTCGCTCTTTCAAATCGTAACTTCCTTCTCTTCTTCTCTGGCATGTCCTGCATCCTGTTGCCAAGTATATACGAGTCTGTATACTCGTCGATTCTGAACCTGATAATCTCTCGTCTTGCGTGGATACATTCATATTCTCGTTGGTTGAGCGTTTGATAAAAACAACCCCGTAGAAAGGAGTGGTGGTTTAAATTCGAAGTCGATGTAGGCTCTTTGCGGATTGTAATTGCGGTTTTTTGTGCGATTCGAATATTTCTTTGCAGCGGAGTTGTTCAAATGGTAATAGCGTGTTTATGTAGAATATCTCTGTGTTTGTCGAATTTATTTCTAAAATATGGATCGGAGTGTTTAACATTTAATATACGTTCTATTATTATGTAGGTATGTGAATAAATCCTCTCGTGGAATGTGAAATTTAGCACTGGAGTATGAAACGCGTATATAAATTATTTATGCGCGTGTAATTGTACATAGACGCACAAATAAATTTGCGTGTAATTGATTATTTTCTATTTCTAGTTTCGCGCAAGATTTTTATTTACCGATATTTTTCCACGCGTTATGTAAATATTTCTCGACTTTCACGTTCTCGAATTGCAATTTTGAGTCATAGACTCTTCGTCCAAACCACTTTTCAACTTTGCCAAATGAACTGACAGTTTTTCTATGTAAATAAATATTTCATAAGACCAAAGTTCCGAGAACGAATGATTATATAAACGTTAGATTAGAATTTGGGGTTGAATACTAAATCGCCCATAGTCTAAATCACTCTTTTTCAAACTTTCATTAAAAATTTCTCGTTCAACGTTATCACCTTAGAACTGCTAGAACTACTAATGTGTAATATATACCTAAACACACTGCATGGATATTGGTATTGATTAATACGGTAAACTGAAAATGAAAGGGTATAGTTTTACCAAAAATTGCTTCGAATTTTCACCAATCGCGAAAATAAAACGTTCTAAACGAGTCATTTTGACTTTCACCGTAGTTCTAGCGTCAACTTACCGAGTGAATCAGTCGGTTTCCAACGACGAATCATCGCGGGACACCCTGTAGACGACGTTTTATTGCTCAGACGTTGACTACGTAGCTAGCAAAACACGCGATCTCCAGTCTACCACTTTTCGTTTAACGTACTGACGCCGCGCGCTGCTTCTGCCGACGTAGAAAAGCGAAAAAGGAGAAAGTAAAAGGAAAAAAGCGAGAAATGAAAAAAAGGCGACGAAGAGAGGGGGAGGGTATAGAAAAAAGAAAACGCGAACCCGCGAGCGAGAGGGAAGAGCCGATGCTTTCATTGAATCGGGCAGCGTTTTTGCTTCCCCCTTTTTCCTTCTTTTCCCTCGGAGAAAAACAAGAAAAACAGAGACGGAGAGAGAGTGAGAGAGGAAAAAAAATGTTTCTCTGTGCCGCGATGCACGGGATAAATAGGAGAAGCCACGCCGTTTTGAATCGCTAAACGTACTCTTACGGTATTGGAATTTCTTGAAAACAGCGTTTCATTGAACGCGGCAGCGCGGATTCTTTTCAAGGCTGCTCGCCACTGGCAAAAACCCTGAACGCCTGGTAATGAAGATCACTATCGGTGTAACGCTTAGATCGCCAGAGATTCGCGTGCGTGTGCCCGGTCTGTATGCGGCAGAATTTCATAATCACGGGATTTCGGCGCGATCGCGCGGGAATTCCGTGGCGTAGGGAAACCGGAAGTCGAGGCGCCGCGACGTGGCTGCACGCCTCCGCGTTCGAAATTCGAATAAGCGTCTGACGGTATTCGAGCTGCTCGCCATGTTTGTTCCATTTGCCTCGATCCACGGTTTTCGAGTGGCGCGAATGCTCCAGTCTGTTTTAAAGAGCGAAAGGGAAGGAGTATGGTAAAAAGTTCGGGTCTAATAGCGTTGGGCTCGACCTCTCTTGGCTGCAGGGGTTGCGCTGGTTGCTGTGAAAAATCTTCGTATTTTTTTACATCCACTTTTCGGGCTGATTTGTTAGGTGAATTTTTATCGACCATGCGAAATACGCGCATTGAAAGTCTAAATTCGGATGAATGGACGACATTTTATACGTCGATGGACCGAAAGTTTGCTTTTAAGTTTGATTTACGTTCTTGAATTAGAAAAAGGTGCTGAGTGAAACTAAAGCGTGGGAAGAATAAAATTCGCTCTGTGGTAACAAAGATTAAACGCTTTATTTTGTAAAATAACCAAAGGGATGACGTCTGACAGGGTACGTTTCTTTTTTACGAGTTTTCTTTTGTTCCTTGGTAGGAAATATTTTCTCATCGGATTTCTTATTCCAAATCTTTTAGATCACATCATAAAAATCCTACGCCTAATCTGATATATGTATCTCGGGAGATAAAATTATGTGAAAATTGGTAAATCGTCAGTTTGATTTTGAACAGGTCAGTTACGACATTTATATGTATTATAGTTTATTTTTAATTTTGATTTATGTATCTTGGAAGATAAAATTATGTAAAATTTGATAAATCCTTAGTTTGGTTTTGAACAAGTCAATTAGGACATTTACATATATAGTTCTGTTTAATTGTATTATATTTACATATACATATGCATTATGTGTGTTGGATATATAGTATTAATTATGTTGCTCTATTCATGTGTCTATTGTATATATTGCATTAATATTAACCCCAAGGCATCTATTGACATCGTTGTGTGGTTAATTATGTAGTTATATCAAATTGAGTTATGGTTACGTTCATCTAAGTAGGTATATATAATTATATATAATATTAGATATGATATTGAATATTAATGCACTTCATTAACGTCATTATAGTGGCATTAATTATCTTCGATTTGTTAATTCATTTTATCATCATAGATGATACGAAAATCAATAATTTTTTCTTTCAAGTTCAATAATACTTTCAAAAAATTTTCCACTGTAAAATTGCGTTAAAGTCGTCGATTAATTCAATTAAAATCATCTTTTGCATACATTTTACGTGTGTATTTACACTGGTATACGTTTTACATTGGTTATTGATATTAATTACTAATATACATTAATATTCGTGTAAAGTCTGTAAATCAATTAATATCGATATAAAATATAGAGATGCAATATTCAAAGTTCTACCTCTATAAATTATAGCCATAATAGCGCACAATTGCCAACAATTACCCCAATTGCCTGCGCATTATCGAATCATCCGATTCAACCACCATTTCTCCATTTCCCGCGAACATCCTTCGGTACCTTTCTCTTTCACGGATGTGCAAACATAAATTGCACTATAAATTGCACCGGAACGTCATACAACGTTCTCCCTCGCCATTTTTCTCCTCGAGAAACACATTCGTTTTCTCTTTCACCATTCGACGTTTCGCTCCAACACCCTCTCCCCCCTCTCTTGCTCTCCCTTTCTCGCGTTTTATTCGTAAGAAGTGTTATTTCACCTTGGTAAATAAACAGCGAAGAAAAAAAGTGTCGGGCCGTTCCAAAACACGTCGGTGGACGAGGATTTACATTCGAACCACGTAAACGTTGGAAATCCTTTGTACCATAATCCCGCACGCGCTGAGGATAACGTTGGCGGGGATGGAGCAATGGCGGAGGGGGTGAGAGTCGGCGAGAGGTCGAATCGATTCGCGACCATCGACAACTTCCGGTCTGTCGATCGGAAAACGAAACGGGTCGTTCTTCGCGTGCCATCGTTTTCGTCCAGAAACTGTCACTGTGACCTCTTTTATTAGAATCAACCTGCTGTGTCCATATCGCATCCAGCTCCTTCCTCCTCTCGACAGTTTCATTCTCAGCTATAATTCACTGGTACACTCCGGAAACGGATTCCAATATACTTTTCAACGCTCCGACCACCAAACATATACCATATTTTTACGTAACTATAATTAAAATACCCATTAACTCGGGAAATTTAATTTTTGTTAATCGCTGTACGTCTGTCTTATTCGAGATATAGATATTGCAAAACGTTTGGGATTTTTGCGAATTTTCTATCAGTATAATATTAAGAAATCCATTATTTATAATTTTAAATGTGTTTCTTTTTCAACAACCTAATATAATTTATTATTGGGGAGAAAGAAATCTATTTAAGATTATGAAAATAATAGATAATCTTGGAAAAGATGGAATAAAAGGTAACATTGAAAAAAATGATTTTTGAAGACGAGTGATTAAGGTGATCACGTTGTATGCGGAATTTTTAACACATCGAATGCCACGCCACGGTAAATTTTCTATTATACGACACGTATAATGTTGAAATATTACCTACAACAAATAAATTACAGTGTGTAGCCATGTTTTATACTACATTAATTTTTTCACACCATTGCATTAGCAAAAGCAATAATGAAAAATTGATAATTATTGGCATTTGTTAAAATTATGTATTACTGCCAATCTGAATGCGCCGATTTACTGGTGACTCCGATAAGTATAATTTCGAATACCTGATTTAGACCACCATAGGCTTTCTAAACACCGTTATCCCTTTCACACTTACCTCAAGAAACACGGCTTAATTTTAATTTAATTATGTGTTAGAGTTGCTCGAATCATTTCAAATTAGAATTGTTGTATAGAAACGTCTGGTGTTACTGTTTCGTCCATGAGAAATAGGGCTGGAATGCAAAGGGTTGACCCTGGAACACAAGGAAACAAGGTTCGCAGCGAAGTAAATTACGAGTCCGTGTTGGAAGTGGCGTAAAATATTGTTATTGGAATTATAAGTCGGCAGATATTCACCGTTTCGTGTTTCGAACATTTAGGCTTAATTTTAATTTAGTCCTTTGCACTCGACGATCTTTTGGTTACAGAAGAGTAGAATTTCACCAATTTTCTCCTATAAAACTGATTTTATTTTTTTAATGGTACATAAAGAATCTTATAATAATTAACGCGTAAAATTATTTCACTTCGATATCTCGCGTATCGTTATATTATCTTAAATTTGATATATTAATTAATATGGGTCCTCAGAATTTTATGGTGACTGACAGTCGCCTCTCGAGTGCAAAGGGTTAATTATGTGTTAGAATTGCTCGAATCTTTTCAAATTAGAATTGCTCTAAAGAAACGTCTGGAGTTGCTGTTTCGTTCACGCGAAATAAAGCTGGAATGCAAAGGGTTGACCCTGGAGCACAAGGAAAGAAGATTCGCAGCGAAGTAAATTACGAGACCGTGTTGGAAGTGGCGTTGAATATTGATATTGGAATTATAAGTCGGCAGATATTCACCGTCTCGTGTTTCGAACATTTAGTTCCATCCGAGCGGTTCGTAGCGGAGGACTTGGTGGCTCGGAGAAGCGCACAGCACCCTGGTCTCTCTGCACCCAACCCTCGCCCTGTAACACACGCGAAGCCTTGGCGTGTACGTGTGGAAGTTGTGCAGTCGCATTCGATGGAGTGTTAAAGTTTAAGGGACGATATTCATCCTGGTAGCAATTTGCGCGTTCTGGACCGGAAGCTCTCGCTTTCTCCCGCCTCTGGCCGACCTTGCCGGCCGGTGCGCGGGCCCACGACAGCTGAAATTAATTTCAGCCGATTCAATTAAAGCTCGGACGGCGAGCCTTCCGCAAAATTCATCAAAGGGTGAGGCGATACGTTGGACACTTAACCGAGGAAAAGCAAAGCTCCAGAAAGCTTCCTCGATCGATTTCCCACGGTTTCTCGCGGATGCTACCCTTCGGGGCCCTCGACGGGCTGGCTCCGTCTCTGTCTGCCGATATTCTTTTCAATTAAAATCGCCCGACACCGCAGAGGAACACCCCGGCCAGTTCGTTCTGCCGCGATTCGCTTCTTGCGTGTAATTAAATCTTCTTTCCATTAGCGACGGAATTACCGTGGATCTTCGGACGCGCGAAATTTAATTGTTAGCCCGGTTATGTTTACGCGTTTCATTTCGCTCGGAACCGGCCGTGTTTCGGCCGGCAAACCGCGCAATCGATACGGCGGAAGTGGTCGCTTTGGAAGGGTCTGCCGGATAATTTTCTTCGGCGCAATCACCTGAGAAAATGGGATTTTTATCTTCGCACGCGGTTTCTTTCGCTGATTACGGTGAATAGGAGAACAACAGGCGGTCCGACGCTTTTCCTGCTGTCGGTCTGCGCTTTTTGGTTCAGCTCTGTGTTTATGGGCTCGGTGCCGGCGATTTCGTTCAGTTTGTAAATGGGAAGGGATGATCGTTCTGCTCGTTGTTATTCGGTACGGGTTTTGGTTTATGAAACCACGTGAACTGGAAATTCCGTCTTCTACGCGTATTTTGTCGACGAAGTATTTATTCGGAAACTCATTTCGCGTTGTAATCGAGGATGCTTTTGGAAAATGGATCCCTAGGTCTGTGACGTAAAATTTAATTTTTATTACTACAGATCTATTTTTCTAAATATTCCTTAATTTTAAAATGCGAATGAACGTCCTAAATTATTATTTTGGGACCAAGAGAATAATAATGTTGTATTTTGCATGTATTTGTACTTAATGTATGAATAAATGTGACTGTAATTTTAATATTTCATTTTCGTTTTAATAATATTTCTCATGAAAAGGTTCGCAGCTACTCAAAGAGGATAGTGATATTTTATTAGTATGGAATATGTTGAATAAATATATAAATATTAAATAACGGTATGGACGAATGTATATGAATATATAAATATTCGATTCATTTGGTATTAAATAATGTACAGGGTGTTCCTGGAAAAGGTGTCCCTAAGGGATGGAGTCAGGGGAATAAAATGAAGAAATATCCCATCAATATGTCTTGTAGTATCTCCAGTATCAGAAACAAATTTAATTAAGAAATTACTTTGAAATACAGTCTTCAGTCAGGAATATTCGAAAAATTTCAACACGTTTCACATTTTAAGGAAACCACGAATATGAACACTCAATAATGTAACTCATAATTGCAATTATGATAATTTAAACTTTTCGAGACTGTCTTTCTTTGAAACGATTTTGCTTACCGTAACTTATTCGAAATAGGAAAAGGAGAAATAGACGATAGATAGAGAAGCGAATTGAAAAAAGAAAATACGAGGAAAATTGGTGCATTGTCCGGTTGCAAAAGTTGATCTCGCCGGTTCCGATGGTGGTTATTTAATTAAAATTTTGACAGGAACATCTTCGGTATACTGATTATCCTTGTAAAACGTTTCGGTGTAACGCACCCGGTGGGAAGGATAAATTTCAAAGAATAATTAAAGCGTTTCCAGCTTCCCTTTTTTCCCGGTTCATTACATATGCTGCGCATTTCCTCTTTCCATACGAACTTAACATCGTTTTACTGCTATCTCGAGAGTGGCGGTCACGCTGGAGTCGTTCCGCCTCAAAACGATCGCTTTTCTATTTCGCGCTTTTTGCCTCCGCCGTTTTTTCTCTCCGCGCATATCGATAAAAGTTACAAAAAGGCGAGGAACATGGCGACCGTTGGTTATTTATTTAATATACCGAGCTCGCGTGTTCGTCTTGTTGATTGTACGAGACACGTGAAATGCATATTTTCTGATTCGAGTAATAGCGACGTTTCGCATTTGTGCTCCTCGATTCGAAATATCTCAATTTGCCGTTATCCGTTGTCTTTCTTTTTATTTTGGGAAGATAATGGACTGGAATAAATGGTATTGCGCATTTTGCAAGAGTAGGTTAACGTTTTCAAACAGCAAAGTAATCTGGAGTAATAAAATTTATCAGCGAAATTTAATATGGTATGAATACGTAATTCGTAAACCTTATTTTTTCTTTGTCTAAATTTTATGATAAGATATATTTATATAATAAGTATAAAATTGAAGACGTGGAATATATATAAAATTATAATTTCTATGCTGTATTCGATTCCAACCTGCAATAAATTCTTTTTTCCGATATTTTGTTCGAGACATAACTATAAAACTTAACTATAAAAATGTGAGAATAATTGAACTATGTAATAATTGAACAACCACTAAATAATATAACCGCATAAAATCAAAAGTATTTATTTGTAGTCCAATACCAGCTTCGAATTTATTTATCTAAGAACGCATTCTCCGTTCATAAAATGATATATCAGGCACCGGAATCGCCGTTCCAGTGAAATAAGGAAATTAAATTATCCCCTACACCTATATCACGTTCTCCCATATTTCCCGTCTCCTGTACAAGCCGGAATATTCTTTTATTCGGTAAAACATATTTTTCTAAACTTTAATGCCGCGCATAAACTTCCGTTGCCGAGCGTGGCCAAAAAATGGCCACTTCCCACCAACTCTCCTCTATCAACCGTCCTAAATATAAATTCCGTATCAGTGTAACCGTACATCGGGCTGGCCCTTTGGTACACTATTTCAGCCCGGGCGCGGTTTATTCGCCGTTGGAACAAAGAAAACGCGAAACATCGCGTTAACGAACGATCATATTTTTATTCGCCTTTTTCCCTTTTCCCCCCGAATGGCTCTCGCGCCGCGTTTTGTCCCGCTCGGGCGCAAATGAAAAATTCCGCCGGGCCCGAATGCTTGGTCGTCGCATAAAATTTCCGTATCCGTTTATTTCCCCGATATATCAGCGGGCGAAAATTACAGATTCTGTCATTACTTTCCAAACAGTATTCAACGGTTCGCTGATTTGATGCGCTTCCCAATTTTAATTGCGTCCGCCAAATGAGTCCGGGGAGTACAGAGGCGAATGTAAATGTGCCCGGCGTGAACTTCAATCGAACTTCCCGGTAATTGTGTTAAACCCGTATAATTTTTCAATTGATTTAAATTTGAAGGACGCCGCGAGGACCACGCCGCGTTTGCACTCGATTATTTCGTAACGAGGCGAGGGTTCATCGACTGGCCGGTTGTGAATGCTATCGGGATCGCGTTCGATCGTGAAAAGGAGGCGCGATATTGCCTGGCGAATTATGAAAATTTCGCAGCAGAGAAAGGATCGTGGATTTCGCTCTCGCGAGAAGTCACTCGACGTTGCGAGACGAGTTGAAACGCAGAGTTTTAGATGCTTTATTTCCGTAATTAATTAAAGCGTGCCCGTGAAACTGAGATTGAGTTTAGCGAGACGTTGACGTATCAAATGCGAAATAATATACGAGCGAAAACTGTTAGAGGTGTGTAGAGCAAAGTTGAATCTATACTTGTTAATATTTAAACAACCATAAGTTTGCGAGGAGAAATCGTACGATAACGTTTACGGGGCTGATATAAAGGGCGAAGCCTCTATTTTCGCCTGCCTGAATTTAATTTCTGTTCAGAAGTGTTTATAGTGGAAAATAAAAACAGTTTTTCATTTAGAAAATTGTGAAAATTCGAATGTTTGTAGTTTCCTTAAAAATTCTTTTTAAGGGCGGTTTTTTCACGAATCGGATCACTGGAGTTCCTAGAAATGCAATAGAAGTTTATGTGCGATTTTTCGTCACCAACAAACTGCATTATTTCATCGAACCTTGATTTTATTTGTTATAACTGCAAAAACCGGATTGCATTTTGCTCGTGTTTATTCATTACACTGCGCGTAAATAGAACTGTATCCGGTGCATATTCTACCATATTAATTTTGTCAATTACTATCGTGTCGGTATTACACTCTTCGTTCAGAATGTATTCAATTGAAAAGGAAAAATCTTTGATTAACTTTTATGAAGTTTCTTCATTATGGACGCTTCAGTGGTTTAATTGGTGGTAATTTGAACCCCGGAATTTTAAGTGACTTTTATTTTAAAAGACTTTTATTTCTAAAAGTCCGACTTTTATTTTTACGTGCTTTTGCAAGACGGATTTTGAGATGTTTCTTTTGATGTATGCAAAATATATTGTGTGTATTTAAGTTGTAGTAGTGATTTGAAATCTATGCTTTAAGTTTTCGGTGGTGGTAAGTAGAAATTAAATCTAGGAATGTGAAAGTATTGTAATTATTGTACGATGTCTTTTCGCAAAGATACTACATTATTCACTGTACACTTATGTATTTTATTCGTTCAACTATTGAAAATATTGTGAACAAAATTAATTGAGAAATTATTTTTAAATATGTCAAAATTGTTATTTTCTCGATACTTGTGACAAAATTAAAATTGGCTTTATTTAGATAAATAAATCTATCTATTTATCTTCATTATATCACTTCAATTGTAATCCTCTTTGGCACACAATATTTAACTATACTTTACTAGGTATACTAAGTTGTTTCGTGGTTATGATGATTAACTTACTACTGAGTATATTTTGATATATTTTTCACTCACACTTGAATCATATTATTTTATTACCATACCTAACAAACGATTTATAATAACCGACCTTAAATATTTTGTATTTTATTTGGCGCTTTAATAATTTCTATAATTCGTGTACCATCTCAAAATATTCGAGGTACTGTCACTGTTACAGTAGTCCTAGTAGCACAGACCAATATTTAACTAGACAGAACTTCGAACTCCTGAATTTCTAAATACATCTCAGACATATCGCTTTAACTTTTCCGATCAAATAGGCAGAACATGGATTGCGTAGTAAGAATTGCACCGTTTGCTCGTAAATCAGTTATCCTTTATATAATCAACGCCTAGAATAAGCCTAGATTCAGGGACGAAGATGAACGATGTTTGTTATTGTCTAGAAGCATAGAAGATTAATTTGTTTCTTGGTCTATCGACTCCAAATCGAATCATAGTATTACCGAGCATATTGGACAACAAGTTATCGGTTCTCCTCGGGTTTTTATTTGCTTACTATCGTCACAGGGAACAATCCTTCGAGTAACATAAAACACAGACGCGTTTTATTGTTTTCCCATCAATATGTTTTCCGTGACCGGTATTACGAGCAGAGTGTTGAACTTGCAATCCTAAAGTTTTATTTACAACCGACTTTATTACCTTGTTGACGGTGATTAAAGGAACGGCCAACGGTGGAAGCTTAATTTTTCAACCTACTTGCTTTCCTTGGATTTTACGATTTTTGGTTTCGTTCGACTTGTTCCACGTTGTATTTCACGCATTCAACCATTTTATCTTTTGCGTGTACACGCAATTCGAAAGCTATAAAGCTACCTTTATATGTCTGCTTTAAGAATTACTTTATATCCCTTTAATTTCCGATTTTTCTTTTCTCTTTTTTTAATATACCATCTTATCGTTGTCAGACGATTACAATTTGTAGCAGCTATTGGATTCTTTAGATTTATTTCATTATAATGACGAAATCTAATCAATATCGCTATATTTATTAGGGAACATTCCACTTTGGTGGAAAACTTCTAAACTTCTATAGTTTAAATTTTCTTGGTTAATGAAAAGGAAAAAATAATATGTACGTACATTTTTCATATTAATTTACGTAGTATCATAGAGTATTTCGTGCCATAGTTGACGATGGGTTTAGAGAATAATGTAATTGTTATCGTACTATTTTTTAAAAGCGTAAGGAAATTCAAAACAGTTCAATTTGTGCAATGGTGCAATAAAGATTGCAACGAGTTTGTGTCATTACAACTAAACACAATTGAGATGAAAGTAATGGAATGGTACAGCAATCGTGCAACCTTAATCCAATCGGGAAACTGTGAGACGAATTAGATCGAGAAGTCGGGAAAAAGTGTCCAAAGTTTTCAAACAGAGTTGTGGAACGTTCTACTTGAAGAAACTACTTATTAATGGAGGATCGATAAAACCTGTTAGGATACCAGGATTAGTGAAAACGGTATTTAAGGAACCTGGAAAACGGAAAAATCTAATTATTACTAGCAATTTTACTTTTAAAGATCAGGTTAAAGCTAATATTGCACATTAATATGCAGCTAATTATTTGTATAAAGAAATAACAAAAAGATATTTTCTCTGAAATATTACAACCATTCCAATCATTTGTCTAGATATTTCCGAAAGTTTGAGAAATATATCCTTATTTTGCAGTAGATTTATCAGTCGTTATATCTTTACGTCATGAAGGATATTAAAATAATTCCAATGAATTTATTTTTTTCTCAAGCTGTTTAATAACAATTTATTTGTATTTCTGATGTAACGACATCGAAATGATTCCACTTAGCTCAACCAGGAGTTCTAAGAAGTGTAAGAGCTATGAGAATTTAATTCACGGTACATTGTAAGAGAAAACATTGAATAATTTTCACTATCAGCAAAGAATATTTTTATTTTAATAATATGTACTTTCTTTCTTACCACTGTGTGTATAGGAAGTCTAATATAGATAATCTAATTCGAAGTTAGCTTATAGCAAAATGTACCGAGGCAACAAAGGATTGAAAAACTTTTGCTATCAGTGAGACATTCTAACTTCAACACCGAGTGTACTCTTTTTGACCACTGTGTATATAGCGATCGTGATATGTACAGAAAACTTAATCCAAACTCGGCAAAATGTATTATGATAACAGAAAATTAAATAACTTTTATCGTCAGTGGTACATTCCAATTTCAAGTATGAGTGTTCTCTTATCCACTTCTGTGTGTAAAGTGGATGTGATTAAATTAACCTAATTCACGACAAAGTGTGTCAGAATTTCGAGAAATTAAATAATTCTCCCTGTTCGTGAAACTTATTGTAATTTAAAAATTCAACGTTTTATTTCCGACTATTGTGTATTAGCATGGGACCTAATTCCAATCTAGCCTATAGTTAAATAAACCACTGTGATAAAGAACAACGCAAACACTCTCTAGAAATCCATGAAAGAGAAAAAAATTAAATAATTCTTGCCATGGTCTTGTCTTGAACATACTTTAATTAGAAAAATCAATTTTTCATTTCTGACTACTGTCATAAGTAGGAAATCTAATCTAACTCTATCCCATGACAAGGAACTACGTGAATATATCTTACAATCAATTTAAATCTCTAGAATGACAAAAGATTTAGTAATTCTAGACACTGGTGAAACGTAATTTAATTCGAAATATTAACGTTCTATTTCTGCCCATTGTCAGAAATAAGAACTTAACCCAAATCCAGATTATAATAAGAGAAAGCTCCATCCCAAAGAATTATAATAAATAATCTCAGCCATGAATCAAAATTAAAAATTTTCAGAAGGACAAAAGATTAAATAATTCGTGACTCTATTGAACCATAATTTAATTCCAAGAATTAACGTTTTATCTCTGACTACTGCACGTTACGATTAAGAAACCTAACCCAAATCCATCTGACAGTAAAACAAACGTCCACCCGAAAGAACGATAATAAATAATCCCAACGTAACATCGGAATCTCAAGAACGAATATCCGAACAGCCATTACTATTAATTCAATTTCCGGCTGACAGATTCGATCCCTATCTACCCATTTCGCGAGCCGGCAGCATTTTCCAGACCCTGTCTCTGCGTTCATACCGCGCCATTGCAAACCGAAACTCTCTCGCTTTTCACTGCAGGTAGAGGGCAACAAACAGAAACGACCGGCGATCGAGCTTCGAAATGTAACCAACTCTTTGTTCCAGCTGAAACCCCTTACGGCTGGTTGGTCGATCAGGCATGTCCGCGGCTGCCTGGTTCGAGGGTCCTTCCCGAACAGAAGAGGCGACGATAAACGTTCGCGACTCTGGTTATACCTGTTTCCCCTTAGCGCCGGCGAGAGCAAAAAAAAAA